>SNQJ01S0005676.1:279049-291838 GCA_010110895.2 Picea sitchensis | reverse complement strand
CTTCTGCTCTGCCTGGAGGTTATTCATTGATGCATGAATTTGATGGGCCTTGCCCCTATCTCCCATGCTAGTGGGTCCTGCTGATCCGGACGCTCAGGTCCTCTCCACTGGACAATCGCATTGGTAGTGTGGCTCCCCACACGTCCAACACCCCTTCTTCGGCCCAGTGGTCCTGGTGCCCGAAGTAGAAGATGATGGACGACTCGCTTGGTACCCTGGTGTATTCTACTGAACAGGCCTAAACTACTACTGTTGTGGGTGACGTTGTTGCTGATGCTGTGGTTTCTGATAAGGGGTCCACTGCTGAGGCGTTGATCGCCGGGGTGTAGTGAAAGTGGATCCCCTCTGGAAGCCACGATATCTCGGTGTATGTCTCGCTGGTGTCTAGTGCTACAGTGTTCTAGATGATCCCTACCCTATTGGTCTCATTGGAGTCCTAGTCTGACCCCCACTGGTAAGATCCTCCTCAGCTATGAGGGCCTTCTGGACAACATCGTGCAAGGTTTGAGGCATTAAAATCCTAACCTTTGCACGGAGGCTGTCATTAAGGCCGAACACGAACCTGTTGACCTTAAGTTTCTCTGTGTTAAGGTGCGGAGCATACAAAAGTAGCTCCATAAAACGGGCCTCATACTCGAGCACCGTACGACCTCCCTGTCATAAGGCGTTGAACTCATCGAGCTGACGCTCAATGAATTCCTCTGAAAGGTACCTCTCTCGGAACCATTCCTCGAATAGTTCCCATGACACGTCTTTGACGACCATGTTCAGCTGTGGTAGGAGCGTCTTCCACCATAGAAGAGTGCTCCCCTTTAGTTGAAAGAACACCATGTGAAACTTCATGTTGGAGGTATAACCGCGAAGTGAGAAGCACATCGCCATGTTCTTTAACCATGCCTCGATGGCTACGTCGTCCGAGGCACCAAAGAACTCGAGAAATTTGACCTTCTTGAGTTCACGGTGAATGCTACCAGTAACGACCAGTGCGCGCGGTGGAACCTTAGCGGGTGTCGGTGCTCTGGCCTCATCTCTGTCCAAAGGGCTGATCAGTGCCTCGAACATGCACTGGAAAGATCTCATAATCCCAACAACATAACCAACTTCTATCTGTTCCTGTCCGAGAACCTGCTCATATCCCTGGGGTTAGACCTCTCAGGTGTGGATGCTACTGGAGGCGTCACGCCTCCTCCCCTAGAACCCCGTCGTCTGCCTCTGTGGTGTCTTCTAACCATGATTACCTGTACACACACAATAGACTCTTTTAGCAACAGTAAAATCAAATCATGTCAGCGAAAGCCGTACCGATCCCAGGTCGCGGGTTGAGCCCGCTCTGATACCATATGTAATGTTCCTCCTTGTTACGACGACAAACCTCTTATATCAAGTGCATTTTTTTCTTTTTGTGTGTGCGTGTGTATAAGGGTAACAATATATTATACTCAGCGCCGCCACATGACGACTAATCATAACACATGCAACTAATATATCAACATAAAGGTCTAAGACGCACATCAACATCTTCTAGCAATGAACCACAATCAACCGACAAAATAATAAGACTGACTACCCGCTCGTCCTACCCTACAATGGTTAGGACCTCTAAGACACATAAGCAATGCTCAAGCCTAGGTTCCCAGCGATTTTAACCATTTAAGGTCTCAGGGATGGTGACTGTTCTGAGGAACATAGAGGTGTCTACATCACGCTCGACATAAGCAGACCCAACCTACTAAGCTAAATATAAAAACATGATCATCAAGATCACAATCAACAGGGTTATCCAATTAATGCAATTTGCGAAAGTGGATCATTATTAACTCATTTAAATTACTCACTACTAGTACAGTATTGTGTTGGAAGTGTACTTTTAATCACACTACAAGG
Organism: Picea sitchensis; assembly: GCA_010110895.2. Lineage (NCBI taxonomy): Eukaryota > Viridiplantae > Streptophyta > Pinopsida > Pinales > Pinaceae > Picea > Picea sitchensis. The sequence continues at coordinate 289,954 of SNQJ01S0005676.1, read as the reverse complement.
CGAAGACAACTAATGCAGCAAGTCTGACCTTTAATTGGTTTCGACTTTAAAATATAAATAACAATATTGCTCTCTATAATCAAGTCTAGTCTATCAAGGTCAACATCCCAACTGACATAACTTACAAACTACTCCTGGCAACTTTTAAATCATAATCTAATCATATAACCATTCAATTTTAACAATTTAACAATAGAAACATTATACCATAATCAACAGAACATTATTTTCAACAATAATCATCATTGCCAAGTTTTACGTGCACACTTATGAAGTACTATCTTATTGAACGCAAAAACCAATTACCAATTCCAAGCAACGTGTTGTCTTCCATCAATAATCAATAACCCAACAACATATGAACACTAAAAAGGGAACTCCTTCTAACTTAAGGAGACTCATTTAAATTCAAAAGCATATAATACTATATAACTAGGGAGTAAATTAGTTCCAACTTAGAGCCATGTCCCTTGCATTGGGTCTTTTAGTGGTCTGATAACAACAAACTTAATCAAGGGTATTTGAAATATAATACATCATAATTTAACTGATAACAAATTAAATATAATATCACTCACAACTGCAATTTACAAATTAAACTTATAGTTCTAGTCCTCGCTAAAATCCTAATTAAACTTAAAGAAAACTAACCAAAACTAAAATACAACATTAACTTACTCCATTAAAAATTTATCTAAACCCATTTATTTTTTTAAAACAACACATAAAAAGAAAATAAAGAACAGAAGGAAAAATAACTCAAATCCCAAATCCCTAAAACAAATTTATCCACTGCTAAAAAAAATCAAGGTTAAAATTCAATAAATAGAGACTAACGTTAAGCATCTTCTACCTGCTGCGTTAGATGCAATATAGCCTGAAATATAAACAGTCTAACCTGAAGCATCTCAAATCTGAGAATCATCTTTGCATAGGGCAGGGTGCATATTCATTCCCTCGAAGTTTGGTATAATTCCAAATGACCATAACTTTTCACTTTTCTCCACACATAAAGTGTTGCCAGATCTTGCAGAGTGGAATCAAATTAATAGAGAAGTTCGCTACAGTATCAATTCATTAGCAATCACTAGCCATATTTGTTTTATCATAGAAATTGAGATGTGAATGTAACTCCGATGATGGCACTTGTGTGGGCATCTTGGACAATACGATCATGTTGGCATGCAAAATGAGAAACATAATTCTTGTAATCTGTTGAGCAAATACTTCACCTCTGTTGCAGTTTCAACTGAACAACCCAACAACTACAGTTACTGCAATAACAATCTCTCTAGGAAAAACCTATTGGATGTTCCAATTAATGAAATCAACCATAACTACGACTATAGGTTAATACAGTCACAGAGGGAGAGTGCAAACCGTATGGATAGAGGCATGAATTTAAACGGTTTGCAGAGGCAAAAAGGTGTGATTTGAATACAGTTGCAGAGTTCACACCGGAATTCGTATCCAAGAATTTCGCCCAATACACAGTGAGCGCGAATCTCCCATTCACATGGGAAGGCAGATTAACCAGTCATTAATTAAATCAAACAGACATACAACTCAGGACGACGATCCAACACATTGTTTTAAGAGCAATTCGTTGGCGTCCTTAAGAGTGCCAAAGGGGGTTCTCTACGCAGCAATTCGTATGCTTAAACAGTCAATATTCTATCGGTAGACTAGCTAGTAAGATCGTTGGTCAGCAGGCTTTCATTCTTCCATTAAGTAATCACTATTCAACCATGCTAACAACAAGAGTCGGCTAGTTATCAACGCATCAATAAATGGTTGTCCAAAATGATTGTATGCTGAAATCGTGGTAAACAAAGGATTGGAATAGTTGTCAGTTCAATGCATCATTTCAATTTCTATTAAGTTCTTTGTCAACCACAATCGACCTTCCATTAACATAGCTTACTCCCCCCAAACAACAGTGAAACCACAACTGTTGGCATCATATAAATACACTACCCTTTACTCAGAATAGTGCAAGCAATCAAGAAAACATTGTAAGTGGTTCAAGGGAAATCTCACGCAATCCAGGTAAAAATTTTACAGTCCTTCAGATGTAAAAGAGTGGCAGTAGGTAATTTAAAGCACGGTATCTCAGGGATTTAAAACAAAATGCTGGTTTCCTTGCTAGAAAAAAAAAAACATAAATAAACACAGAGCCAAAACAACTGACTTTTCCCAATTTGTCGGGATGCCAAACAAGCGTAGACAAGGATAATTTAGAGACTTTTCCTATTGGCAGAGATACGAAAACTTAAGGATTTCTGATAGCAACCTATCCCTATAAATAAGATTTGATTTCACAGTTCTCAAGTACTCGAAGGATTTAAAATAAAACAATCTAATGACCAACAAATAGCATAATGCGATCGTTGGTAAAGTAGGCTTAAAGGAGTAACCAGTAAAACTATTATCCATATGTCAACACAATTTTCATCATTGTAAGGATTCATATACAAAATTTAAACAAATTTTCCTTTTATTCTTAAACAACAAACGCGCTTGCGTACCTCTGACCAACGATGAATAACACGAAGATGCTATCCCGCGCTTGCGCTCCATCCGAGTCATGCTTGCGCTTCGTCTAGATCCTGCTTACTGACCGTCGAGACTACACCGGTACCTCCCAACCAATCGCTAGGGGTACTCTGCTTCCCCCTTAGCCCCCCGAGGTGCAAAGGGGCCACACACTATCCAGATGGTATGTCTAGCTCCCAGCCCACCTCGCAAGGCCGAGCTACCACTCCTCTTCGAGCTGGGAAATCCCAACTCCCCACAAGTAAATCAGTCAAGTCACTAATTCGGTAGCGTAATGTTACGCTAATAGTCAATCCCCTTTTTCCTTCTCCTTCCTCTCTTTTATAGAGTTTTAGAACTTCCAAACTTTCCCTAAATCTCATTTAATTTAAGTTTTAATAAAAATCTTCTAAAAATTCTCCTTCATACAAGTGTCATTCATCCCCCACATTCCTCCAATAATTATTTTCTTTAATTTATTAATTTGTCTTATTTCCCTTACCCACCTAGAGTTACTCCTATTTTTACTCCTAGGTGTCCCTAGATTCCCTTACAGGTTTTAAATACTTTCCCTAAAATGAAGTTGCTAATTTAGTTCAATTTAGAATGTTCTTAATTGCAGATTCTTTACTAAGTTGATCTCGCTTTTTACCATAAGTTCCCCTCTTTCCCTTTTTAAGTTACCTCCATTCCCCAGTTTCCTAAATGTTATAATTTCCCTCTTTCCCCTTTTTATTAGAGCTAAAAACAACAGTTGCAATTTAACCCCTTTTTCCCTTTTATTATTAATTCAACATCTTTTTAAACTATCAAAATTCAAAAATAATTAATTTCTTCTTTATATTTTATATCCACAGCTTTTAATTAATTTTTTACTCTCTTCATTTTACCCCAAAAATTTATGAAGACCAAAATTATTACTTAGAGGGTATTTATTTTAAATTTTACTGTTTTAAATTTTTAGAGATGTTTTCTCAAGGATAGACAAAATTTTACCCTTAGCAAAGTTTCAGACTTAGGACTTAGATTCTGAATTGGGTGACATTTAATTAGGGAAGTTGTTTTAAAATTTCTAAATGTCTTGTCTGTCTTAGGGCCATCTAGGTTCCTTCCTTTATCACCATCAACGTGACGTGCCCTAAAGGACGCACTACATGCTCCAAGGGTGCCACTCATCTCTTTTGTTTCTTTTGCGTGACGCGCCCTTCAAGTCGCACCACGTGCTCCAAGGGTGCCACTCGTCCTTTTGTTTTTTTTACGTGACATGCCCTTCAGGATGCACCATGTTCTCCAAGGGTGCCACTCGCTTCTTGACTGATTGGTAGACATCAATAACCCCTGGAGTCAACACTCCACCAGGTGAACTTGTGGGAGACTAAGGGAATCTAAGGAATAAGGCCCCCACCTTATTACACACCCCTTATAATCATCATGAGCAACTGTCGCAGTCTTCCCTCATGGCATCGTGGGTCCTCTCGAACTAGGTAATCGTTAACCTACAGTTCGAGCCACGACGGGAGTGCTAGTAGGCTGTGACAGGGTTGCTATCCACACCTCTCCCTCAACCTCTCTGGTAGTCATGTGTGGCCCCTTTACTCCATATGTGAGTCTGGTCGGCAAACTATCGTCAGCCTGCATCATCAACAATCATGTTAGAACCTGTCCACATCATATCATCTAATCAAATGTACTAAAATCATAGTAAAACAATTGAACCCCAATAGCACACTCCCTGACTCGATCCGTAGACCAAGGGGTTCCATTGATGCCTCTGCATCCTCAAGGTCCAAAACCCTGCACACTCAATAAAACCGAGTCAATAACACCTATCTATGGCAGTGCAGTAAAACATCATGTCATATACCATAATGCATCATAATCAAGGAAAAATGTTTTAATATCATAATAGTCCAGATAACTTGCGAGCAAGTGTCCTCAAAGAATAAGTTTTCTCAGTGTGCCAAAGCGGGATATTATAGATATTATCCGTGATGCCACTTACGATGGATGGTTTGATAGTGGTGATTTTGGGGGCGACAATTTTGGTGGCATATTTTATGTCATTTCTTTCTAAAATCAGTCATGGAAGAGCACTGAAATACCATATTCTATAAGTTCTTCCTTTTGGTAGGTTGTTCTCAAGAGGATATGTAGATGTGAAATATGTTAGTAATGTTAGGCAATGGAAGAAAAACATAGCATAAAACAGAGCATAAACAAGCAAGATCAACCACGCATTAAACCAAGCACAATAATCCCACAATTAACACAATGATTTATGTGGAAACCCAATGAGGGAAAAAACCATGGGAAAGGATTATCGGTATTCTTATTATTCAAGATAGAATTAAAATATCCTTCATAGGCATACAATCATCCTCTTCTCACACACACTCTGCTCTTTACACAGCTTATCTCACTCTCTTCACACATCGCACTCAAACCTCTATGGGTATGCTGGTATATATAACATCTATCACTCAGTTACACAGACTCATCATGAATAGATCACATAGTTACACGAACAGTTCATAAATAGATTGCATGCATGCACATTAACATAGTTGTATGCATGTGCATGTGTCTGCATGAGGAAATTCGTTGGCATGTCTCCAACAATCTCCACCTTGAAAACAATTTACCTGGTATATCATGCCCTTAATTAATGCATCCCATTTTCTGCAAGCCAAGATAAGCCAAACACCATCGTAGCTTCTCTAACAAAACTGGGTTCGTAAACATGTCTGCATAATTCACTTTTGTATGGACCTTTTCCAAAGACACTCCACCTTCATCAACAACTTGTATTACAAAATGGTAGTTAACAGAAATATGCTTCGTCTTACTGTGATAAGTTGGATTTCTAGCCAAATGACAAACACTTTGACCATCACAATATACTTTCACCTTGTCATGCATCCTTCCAAACTCACCCAATAAACCCTGTAGCCAAATTGCCTCCTTGCATGCATGTGAAGCAACCATATACTCTGCCTCCATAGTGGATAAAGCGACTACATTTTGAAGTGTTGACATCTAACTAATAGGTCCTCCTACAAGAGCAAAGACATATCCTGAAGTGGATCTCCTTTTGTCCAAGTCACCTGCAAAATCTGAATCTACATAACCACAAACTGAATCTCTGGAACCATCATAGGTGATATAATAACTTCTTGTGCCTCTAAGATATCAAAGCGCCCATTTCACTGCTTCGCAATGCGCTTTTCCTGGATTTTCCATGTATCGACTAATAACACCAACTACATGTGAAATATCTTCTCTAGTACTCACCATTGCATACATCAAACTTCCCACTGCATAAGCATATGGTACACAAAACATATAATCATTTTCTTCATCATTACTAGGACATAAACCTGAAGAAAGCTTGAAATGGGAAGCCAAAGGGATTTGTATCGGTTTCACATTATTCATACTGAATCTCATAAGTATTTTTTCCGCTTACTTCTATTGTGATAACCACAGCTTAGCATTTTTCCTATCTTTGTGTATCTACATGCCTAAGATTTGTTTTGTTGCTCCTAGATCCTTCATATCAAATACCCTAGCCAACTGAGCCTTTAACCTGTTGATTTCGACCATGATTTTTCTTTCCACAAGCATATCGTCAACATATAACACAAAAATAATCAACATGCCATTTACCAACTTTTTAAAGTAAACACAATGATCATATTCACTTCTTGTAAACTTTAGTCTCATTATGAAGGAATCAAACTTCTTGTACCATTGCCTAGGAGACTGTTTGAGACCATACAATGACTTCTTGAATTTGCAAACAAATCTCTTATTGTGAACTGAACAAACCTTTCTAGTTGTTCGATATATATATTCTCATCTAAATCTCCATGTAGAAGCGTTGTTTTAACATCTTGCTTCTCTAACTCAAGATCAAGTAAAGAAGCTAGTTCTAACACAACACGAACTGAAACAAGCTTTAGAACTGGTGAAAAGATCTCATGAAAATCAATACCTTTTTTTTGAGAATACATTTTTTCTACCAATATTTCTTTATACCTCTCGAAATTATCATCAACACCCTTTTTTAGTTTGTAGACACATTTGCAGCCGACAAGCTTCCTGTCCTTTGGAAGTTCTACCAGGTCCCATGTTTTATTCCTCTCTAAGGAATCCATTTCTTCTTTCATATCTTGCTTCCATTTAGCACGTTCAGATACCTTAATTTCTTCCTGAAAACAATTATGTTCTCCATCAACAGAAACTAAAGCCACAGATGAAACATAATCGACATACCTTGTAGGAGGATTCCTAACCTGTGAAGATCTCCTTAGATATGATTGAGGCATCTCCTCAGTTTCCTGGATATTTTCTGCATCTTCATCTACTTCTTCTGGAACTTCTTCATGATCCTCCCGTTCTGAATATGGTTGAGTTTCTAATTGAATTTGTTGAACTTGCAGTACCTGTTCTGGCCTCACTTGAACATCTACGAGTTCTAATTTTAAGAGTGGGGATTCATCAAATACTACATCTCTGCTAATGATGAGTTTGTGGGCAGTAGGATCCCACAATATCTACCCCTTAACTCCATCACCATAAGCAACAAAGACATATTTATTTGATATAGGATCTAACTTAAAACGTTGATCTTTAGAAATAAGAGCATAAACATCACAACCAAATATTCTCAGATTTGAAAACTCACACGAATGACCTGTTCATACATCTTTTGGAATCTATTGTTGTTGATGGTGACCGATTTATCAAATAGCATGTTGTAAGAACTGGTTCTGCCCATAATTCTTGTCGCATCTTGGCATTACTAAGCATGCTCCTTTCTCTCTCTAGAAGAGTCGTATTCATGAGTTTAGCAACACCATTCTGCTGAGTAGTATAAATCGTGGTTTTGTGTCTTTCGATCTCAACTTCCTTGCAATAGTTCTCAAATTGCAAAAATGTGAACTCACCTCCATTATTTGTCCTTAAACACGTGATTGACCTGTCAATGCTCTTTTCAACCAAATCCCTAAATTGCTTAAAAGTATTATATACATCATCTTTTATTTTAAGTAAATAGACCTAAACCTTCCTAGAGTAATCATCTATAAATGTCACAAAATATAATGATCCTCCAAGAGAAATTATATGGGATGGTCCCCAAACATATGAATGAATGTAATCAAGGATACCTTTGTTTATATGTATTCCTGCTTTAAACTTCTATCTACACTGTTTTCCAAAAACACAATACTTGCAGAAATTCAAATTCAGAAACTTCAAACTTGGAAGTGACTTACGATCAACCAGTACCTTACACCCTTTCTCGCTCATATGACCCAAATGTTGATGCCATAAACGAAGTCACTTGCATGTTCAGAGGCTACAACTGCTTGATTTACTATTGTCCTTCCTTCAAGCTGATAAAGGTTCACGATCCTCTTTTCCTTCATGACAACTAAGATGTCTTTGGACACCTTCAATACTCCACCTTGAGTTGTACACTTATAACCAATAGAAGATAGAAATCCCAAAGATATTAAGCTATTCTTTAGTTCGGGAACATGCCTTACATCTTTTAATGTTCTTATAGAACCATCAAACATTTTAATACGGATGCTACCAAATCCAACAATTTTACAAGAAAATTCATTTCCCATAAAAGCAACATCATCATCAATAGATTGGTAAGTTGAGAACTAATTTCTATAAAGACACGTGATTGGACACACCACAATCTAACAACCAATGCTCATGTTGATGTGAAACAACACAAGTAGACAATACCTCATCAACCATACTTGAACTCGAACCCAAACTTGTTTCAGCTACATTAGCTTCCTTTGATTCTTTTGTGGAGTCCTCTTTGGATGCATTCTATCTTTTCCAACAATCCTTCTTGAGATGCCCAGATTTTCCATAGAACCTACATTTATGCTTACTCTTCTTGCCTCTTGACTTAAACCTTGATGTACCCCTCTTATTTTTTCCTCTTTCTATAGATTGACCTCTAACCACCATTGCTTTTGGTGTTGAGGTTTATTTACTGGAATTTTTCCTCATCTACTCAGACAACAAAGCTCCCACAACAATGTCATAATCAATGGCATTTGTTGTGTTAAACCACACAGTTTTGACCAGATGATCTCAAGACTCAGGAAACTCAGGAAACGAACAGCGTAACCGCCTTGTCCTTATCTTCAAACTTTACTTTTATACTAGTTAATTGACGAACACAATAGTGTAGTCACCTTGTCCTTATCTTCTAACTTTACTTCCATACTAGTTAATTGAAAAATCTGAGTATTGAAAACATTCAAGTGATGAACAATTTTTGTACCTTCTTTCACCCGCAAGTTGTACAACTGCCTCTTCAAGAAGATTCTATTTGACAAGATCTTTGTCATATACATACTCTCCAATTTGGTTCACAAACCTAATGTCCTCTTCTGCCACACACAGGGTTCTCTTATGCCACACACAAATGAATAGTACTGGGGGTTCTTGCATCCTGATTCTCCGAGTCCTAGTCTGTCATGCTTGCTTGTTTCTTTGACTTTCCAGCCAAGACCTTTTGCAATCCTTGTTGCCCAAGCAGATCTCACATCTTGAGCTTCCATAAGGCAAAGTTATTCTTACCCCTGAATTTCTCCACCTCAAACTTAGAACTCTGCAATTTCGCTATCAACCTAGAACTCCAAAACCACTCTTAAATTCAATTGACGTTGCTTGTGGCCTGCAAGGCGTATGCTTTGGCCATAGCCACAGAGCTGTGGTTGCTCGTCTTTGAGAATTTCTAAAACACGAAATCCATTTTTTGTCTCTAAATTTTGGCCATAGCCAAAGAGTTGTGGTTGCTCGTCTTTGAGAATTTGTAAAACATGAAATCCATTTTTTATCTCTAAATTTTGCAGGGTTTCTGTAAAATAGCGTAGCGTGCTATAAGATATATTGTATTTTTTCTTTTCCTTATATAGCGTAGACTGAATAATATATTGAGTTGGAATAATATAAATCAATGCTTTCAACAAGTCGTTTTTAGGGTTGATAAAATTAATCTTTTAGACCATCTTTTGCTTCAGATTTCTTGATTTTCTTTAGACCTAATACTTCCTATTATATTATCTTATCTATGCACGGGGAAGCGGTTGTCTAAGAAGAGCACTTTCCCTTCAAGTTTCCATCATTTTTTACAAGATGCTTCCAATTATATTGTGCACTGAAATCATGGATGAAACGCATCTCTTGTGGTTTGAACCTTGGTGTTACGGAGTCGAGTTCCTGTTGATAGATTTTTTAGTTGGATGGGTTTTATTTTTTTAATATAATCTCCTATTCTTTTTCCATTTTTATGTAACCTCTTTGAATAACTGAGTAATCAGAGGTCGGTTTTGTTCTCTAAAATTGATAGTGCTATTCTTGAACAGGAAATCTTCTGTACTGTGACTTCTTTTCTAATGTTTTAACATATTCTAGACAATGCCATTCTATTTTAATGTTGTAACATATTATAGACGATATCACATAGTTTAGACAATGTCATTCCAGTGGTCAAGTCAAAAGGTACGGAAATTTGAATTTGCAATTATTGAAACCCTATGGAGGATTAATGCAAATATGAATGTCCCGACCCTGCAAAGGTTTCTGGATAGGATTATGGATTTTACAGGCTAAATGATAAAGGACTGTGATTGCGGCGACTGTTCCACTGGAAATATTTGTGATAAGGGATTTCCTTGGGCGAGAGAAAGGAGTGGATCTTGTCCCTAGTGCTGAACTAAATATTTACGCCCAAGGCGTCCCCCAATTGAAAAGTTCCAGATTAATCTTACTTTGAATTACAAATAGTGATCGTACGGACAGGATTGGTAGTTGTGAGCATATTCTTCGTCGTGTCCATTACATGGAGGCATCAGATTTTATGAATTATCTATCTTGCATGTATGGATCCATGCGTTTGTCATCAGATTTTCTGAATTATCTATCTTCTCTATCAAATGGACTGATGGGATTTTTGGTATTGGAGGCCAAAAATGTGGAGGTCTCGATCTGGATCGCCTCATCTCTATCAAATGGACTAATGGGATAAGAAGGGGGAGGTCTTGAAGGAGGGGTAACCACTGGAGAAACTGTGCAAGTGCAAAGAGGATATTCATTACGCTCCAAAGGAGTTCTACCTTTGCAAACGAGTATAGACAAACACTTGCATTTGCAAATAGGGAAATTAATTGGTTCCACTGCCCTTACTATTCATATCTTATTTCTTAGACTAGAGCCGGGGAAGACCTTACACCCTGGTGATGGCCTCTCTCAAAATACAATAATGTTAGGTTAGTGCATGTGTCAAAATATAATTAGTTATACATCTATTATTAGGTTTTTCCAAATATG
>SNQJ01S0005676.1:245317-261923 GCA_010110895.2 Picea sitchensis | reverse complement strand
GGTCTAGATAAACTCTTGCTCAGATAATAAATCACAGGTTCTTCTCCGTTGGGGTCTTCTTGAACTGACACCATCGCAATGGTGGAAGTAGAAGCGGCCAAGTGAAGGATATAATCCTTTGTATATTCAGGAGGATGTAACAAAGGCGCATGGGTCAAAGCGTGCTTGAGAGCATCAAATGACCATTGAGCAGCATCATCCCAGATGAAAGGGACATTCTTTTGCAGTAACCGCACAAATCCTTTAGTGATCTCAGCATAATTGCAGATGAAACGACGAAGAAAGTTTTCTTTGCCTTGCAAACTTTAGAGTTGGGTTAAATTGGTGGGTGGAGGTAAGGATAAGATGGCCTTGATCTTTAAGGGATCCACCCTGATCCCATCTTTGGAGACAATGAAACCGAGGAGTCGACCGGATTCGACAGTAAAAATGCATTTGTGTGGGTTCAGACGAATACGGTAGAAATGACATCGAAGAAAAATTGCTCGTAATTGATCAATGTGATCGGATTGATTTAGCGAATGGGCGGGTAAAACCTTGAGATACGGTTCTGCTATTTGTTTGATGTCATGAAAAGTGTATGACATGGCTCGCTGGAAAGTAGCGCCAGCATTTTTAAGGCCAAAAGGTAGCTTTCAGTAGGAAAAAGTACCCCAAGGGAAGATGAAGGTTGTCTTGTGTTGATCAGCAGGTAAGATTTCAATCTGGTTATATCCAGAAAAACCATCCATGAAAAAGAAGATTACACTCCCCGCGCAATTATCAATGATTTGATCGATGAAGGGCGTAGGGTAGTTGTCCTTAGGACAATCTTTGTTGAGATCTCGATAGTCAATGCAAACACGGATGGTCCCTTGTTTCTTAGCAACCGAAACAAGGTTGGAGACCCATTCGGTTAAAGGGACGGGATAGATGAAGCCAGATTTTAGAAGTTTTTCAACTTCTGACTTTATAGCTGCGATTTTCTTGGGATGAACCGGGCGGAGCTTTTGTCGAACCAGCATCGCGTCAGGGTAGGTTTTGATTTCGTGTATGACGATTTAAGGGTTGATCCCTGGAATTTCCTTGTAACTCCATGCGAATACATCGCGGAATTCCTTGAATAAAGCGGTGTAAGAAACCACTTTGTCGGGTGTGCAATTAACACCAAGGTTAATGTTTTCCATGACACCTTCTTTGATTGAAATGTCAATCGTGATCGTAGTAGAGATGTTACCCATGTTCCCCTCAGAGAGAGTATCTTGTGTGAGGATAGGAGATTGCGGAGCTTCAGTAACATCAGGAGGGAAGATAGATCAGATGTCTTGGTGGATTTCTTCCAAAGGCGGAAGAAAAGAGGATCGATGGTGGTTATCATCCCAGGGATGATCGTCAATGCTAAGCATTTCCATGATGGATTTGTCCGAAGGAAAAATGTGGGAAATGTAATCGACGACAGATGATAGGGAATCCAACCACGAGGGCACCAAGTAAGTATCGGGTGCCAATGAATGTGAAGTATTCGAAGAGGGAGAGGCAGATTGAATGGCTATGTATGCGGCCTCGATTGGGCTAGGTGACATAGTGTCACCGAGCACATCGAATTCCAAAGGACTAGGCACAACCCAAGGGTCAGATGATTCCAGGGATTGATAAGGCACAATCGAGATCATATTGACAACGGCAATATGATGTACAGTAGGTGGAAGTGGTGTAGGGAAAGTACCCATGAGGCTAGAATCTTTCAATAAGCCAACACCAACACTTTCATACGTAACCGGGTGGTCTCCCAAAAAAGGAATGTTGTTGGTAGCAGGGATGCGAGCGTCGGGTGTACAGAAATCAAGCTGATCGATGGTAACAATTTTGCCTTGATGGGGAATTGTACACATCGAAACACCAACGAGATGACGATAGTCATGGCGTAGAACCAACTTCTTCCAAGTAGTAGGTTGTAATCGAGGGGAAGATCGACCACCTCGACGTCAACGGTAACAGTTTTGTCGCCCAACTGAACAGCTAAGGATTGTAATAATCTGTGAGGATGAAAACCTTGTCCATCAAAGGCGCGTAACATGGTAGCAGATTTGTTAAGGGCTGGTGATTTCAAGCCTTTCCAACAGGCTAGACACATGACACATGTGGAGGCTCCCTCATCCAGGATAGTCTGGTGGATTTGTTTATTGTGAACAACAACATCGATTTGGAAAGCTAGCTGGTGGGAGAGTTGTGGTTGATGATCGTCCAGATTAAACGTGATGTTGTTTGATGACTCAGGATCAAAGGCGCTGATGGCGGATAAAAGTGTTCTACGTTGGTTGGGGCAGTGTTGTAGAACTTCCAAGGCGGACATGGCACACGGGGCTTGGGCCAAATCTTCTACAATGTTGTAATTTTGGGCAGCCTGTGAATTAGGATTGAAGGTAGATTTTTGGATGGTGATCTTAGGATGGCATAGGATAGAGTCAAAAGAAGGTTTCTCGATCTGGAGTGGCCCAGATGGAGGGCTAACAGATAAAGGATTGACGGAGGACGGTAACGGGTCTGACGGAGAACTGTTAGCAGTCTTCAGCTTATCAGGTTTAGCTGGCGTGTCGTATGTCGCAGAGGGAGTAGTTAGATTAACTCTGTTAAACATGTAAATGTGAGCACTTGTCGAGGACTCATCATGGGGTTGGTTGGAACTGGCGACTCCCTAGTGGAGTCGTCAGTTTCTGTTGTAGTAAAATCTCCCTGCGGACAGGTAGATCGCCTCTAAGAGCTTGACCTTAACTCTAGACAGAAAATGCTTAATGTGGACACTGACTTCCTTTCAAATCTATATAAACTAACACATGAGAAGGAAGGATGACAGAAGTACCTCTTTATCGACGTTTGTCCCTACACGCTCCGAGTTGCACTCCAATCCTTTGCTCCTCGTTGAGTTCTGCAAACAAACAAGATACGAATGCTTCCTACTCTATTGATATTAGCTTGAAAAAATATCTATCAGTTAATGATAAGTTCATGTAACATTAGACACAAACTAGAAAGAAACAGGCCAAGCGTTTCATATTGATGAGAATAACGACAGCAGTACTTACAATCGTAGATGTGAATGCGACAACTTCGTCAAGTCCTCTTCATCTAACCCTTGCTTGAAAGCTCCACAACTTGGATAACAACAAATTCACTGATCACTCTCTTCTAGGTAACTGTGTGTTTTCTCCAAGATCATAAGTTTCATACTGGCAGTTCTTCCCCTTTCCACCATCATAGAGCCTGCTTATATAGGTTAAGAGGAGCTTAACCTCTTGAGTTATCTTTAGAACAAGTTGGGAACATCCTCCTCAGATCAGGGACCTCTTGATGAAACCAAGAATTCGAACACAACTGCCTCCTAATCTCGAAAGATCCTCTCCTTATTCTCCTCAACGAGCCAACTACCACCTCATATTAGGCAGCGCTCCCTTAGAAGGGGCATCAGAGTGCTATAGCGCTCCCTGGTAAGCTTTGAGGGGGCGCCAACGCTCTCAATATGAGAAACACTCCTTCAGAGGGGGCAGGGGAGCGTTATAATGCTCCTTGAAGCCTTGTAGGGGAGCGCCAGTGCTTCTAGGGCTGATATAGGGGAGCGCTCCCCCTCAGAACCTTTGTTTTAGAGCTCTCTTTAGGTGTCAAGAGTTATTTGACTTCAGTAAACCAGTTCTTCTTCTTCAAATCAAGCACATGAGATGTTTTAAGTGCCTCCTTAGTTTCGTCGATATGGCAATATGTTCAAACATCATTTGCGACACTTGTGACCAACTTGCGACACTTGCGAAAGTTGTAAGGAAGATGCGACACTTACGACAATTGAGAGGAACATGCGTCACTTATCCAGCTGAGTAATTTTGACGTGTAACAATACTTCCATCTTTAAGCATATATATAGTTGAGAAGAGTAGAGAATAGAAAAATAAATGAACAATATGCCAATTCTTACAACTATGGAAATATGCCTTCATGAATTCATAAATATAAGAATGATGACCCCAATACAACTCCATATATATTTCTACGGGGTCATCAAAATAATAAAGGAATACCTCTTTTTTCTTTTTGAAAGAAATGATTTGCAAGATGATGTCAATGCTTATCAAATATTGTTTGATATCTTCTGCAGATCTGGGTTTAAACATGGTGAACGTATTCTTGTTGATCTCGATATATGGTTGCTCAACTGTTGGTGTTGAAGATAGGATCAGTTTCTCCTGCAGTTCTTAAATATTCCCTTCATACTATTGTTTACTAGAATCTGAAATGAAAGATACAGGAAGAGTAGGATTTTCCACAAATTTTGTCTTATTTTCTTCAACATCTTCCGAAGAATGTGATTTAAAAATGTCATATACTAGCTCATTACATTCATAAACTTTAGAGAAAAGGAAAGAAACATGTTCTTGGTCTTCAACATCACTATCTCCATAATCATCGAACAAAGGAGGAGTTTTAAAAAGTATATCATGAAAAACCTCTTTATCTTGAAAAATATCTACAGCCACTTCATGATCAAATTCATTTTGCACGGGACTATCACATGTTTCAATCTCCTCTTGAATAGAAGGATTTGAAGTATTTTCTTCAAGAATTAAATCTTCTTTAATTTCTCTTTCAACAAGATCTTCAAAGAGATCTTCACACGAGGAACACTCTATTGTATGTTGAACATAAGACTTAAACCTTTCACAACAATCTTCAAGAAGTGTGTCATTAGAATAATACCCTTTACAATTCTTGTTGAATACTGCATGGAATTCCTTCAAAGAAAATATGTTGGCAACAAAAAGCGACTGGTACAAATTTCAAGCATCACCATCTAATGAGTATACAAACATCTTCATGAGAGCATCTTCATGATAGACATACAGTTGATCTATGCACTGATGAAACTTGACGAGATGCCATGCAAGATTATCTTCCTCCTTTCCACTAAAAATAGGAAGAAAGTATGTGCATTCTAAGAAAGAAATAATAGAATTAGGAAATCCAAGAACAATTGAAAAATTAATAGACGCAAACTTCCTATCCAAGATAGCTTCCATTCTACTGTTGTCCCATATCATTAAAGTCTCCAATAGGTTATTTCTTCATGGAGTTGAGTTGCAAGGTAGAAAATTGTAGTCAAGTTAGTGTCGTCCTCCTATCTACCATCAAGAGTTGGATCTATTCTATGTCATTCTCCCAGGGAAGATTTTCTTCATGTATTTTCTCCCCGAAAACGACGCCAAAAATGTTAGCGCTAGAAGTTTACTCAAGAATGATATTGATTCAAGCCTAGCACATCTTACCTCAAAATGTTCAATAAGGATTTAGAGATGGATAGATATTCCCTGGTTTGAACAGATTTAATGGTATGATCTATTAAGATCAATTTCCTATATGCAATAGGTCAAGTAAATAAAACTAATTATTAGTAACTTAGATATTTGAGTGCTATGATTAGGAGAAAGGAAAGACAAAACTAATAATTCCACCAATGAACAATATTGTCCCTTAATGTCTTTATGCAACAGAAGAATAAACCTTTATCTAGAAATCCATTCTAAATAATATTTAAGGAGAAGAAACACCAATGTGGAAAATATTCTTAAAAATCCTTTAAAGTAATCTTTTCAACACATATGCACTTTCCATACAATCATATAACATCAATAGAGTGTTTCAAACCAAATTATGAAGATGATAAACAAAGAATGAAGACATAACTAACCATTGGATTTATTTGCAACTAAAGTCTTTACATAGTCAATATAGACGAGAACAATCTTTAATATATAAAATAACAAGCCAAAACAGGGATTCCCCCGCGCCCCCCTCTGGATCTTCTTAGTTTCCTCCTACATATAGAGTTTCATTATAGTTGAGAGGTCGAACATGGTCGACACTCTTCTGAAAAGGAAAATAGTTAACCCTCATTAATGAGAGAACAACACACAACATCTTCATTAAAATCCATAGCCTCGAATATAGGAGGGAATTAAACTGCTCAAACGAAATCCTGATAGGACTCAAAGAAAGAGGATTCTAATATAAAAAAACCATGTTTGGTATTTTCCAGAGAAGGTTCACGGATATGCTAACCAATGGCCTCACTACACTCTGAGTTTTGTGGTATGTTCCAGATGAAGGTCCAGATTCGCCTAATATGTAAATATGTAAATTTGAGTTTTTGGATGAAGGACCGGATTACACCTGATATGTAAATCCGAGTTGTCGGATGAAGGATCAGATTACACCTAAGAACTGGCACTTGGGCCTCTGTGTTGATTTGTGTTTTCGAGTTTGTAAAATAACTCCATGTGGTGATGATAACTACTGATTTCGATACCTAGCATTGAAACTTGGTGGTCACCCTAGTGTTGTCGAGTGTTGTGTGTGACTTGGCATATGATAGAGGATTGGTAACACACGACTATTTTAATATGACTTTTATTAATGGAATGGAGGTTATAAAAAAAGGTGGATATGATACTTCTAACAAAATCAACGTAGAATGGAGGTGAAAGTGGAATGTTGAGGTGGATGGGTAGGTGAAGTGAGAGAATGATTGGGGTAAATAGATGAGTTGAATTTTATTTATTTTAATTAAAATATAAGATCAAAACTAACATAATGATTTTATATAAAAAAAAAATCCACTAAATGAAATTTTGCATTGGAAACTGGTGTTTCAATGAAGTGACATGATTAGCACAATAAAATAGGAAAACATATGGAGCCAAAAAGAACAGTTGCGGTGCTACTTTGGTTAATTTTTTTTTTGAGGTCTGGAACTTCCTATAGCGCCTTTAAGGCCACAATTTGATCATGAAAATTTTAGTGCTAAAAAAATGCAAGATAGGTTCCCTAAGAATGGAATGTGTGCTAAATTAGCACTTTTCTACTATTGGACATTCGAAAGTCTTGAAAGGATAGGACCAATGACATATAGAATTTATTTACATCCTATTGCTAGAGATCATAATTTGTTCAATGCATCTTTGTTAAGGAAATATGTACATGACTTTAATCATGTTATTGATTGGACTATGATACAGGTGTAACCAAAGGGATAATTCCATCTTTAACCTCAATGCATCCTTGATAGGAGAGAAATAATGCTTCGGAAGAAATCCATCGTGCAGGTCGAGGTGGAATGGAAGCACTTTGGAGAATATGAGGCTATATAGGAGTTGGAAGATTCCATGAATTTGGAATACCCATTTTTATTTTCTATATAATGGTATATACATGGTGTTTAACTCCAAGGACAATCTCTCTTTAAGGGGGGGAATGTAAGACCTTGTTTTCCCAAAGATTGTAATTATAATTAAGACTTCATATGATGTAATTATGAAGAATGTAATTGTGTTTTAATTAATGAAAATACCATTTTTTTTAGTGATAGGGAAAAACCTTGAAAGTACTAGGCATGATACAAAAGTGGGAATTGGGGATTGATGGAGTGGTTGGGTAATGTGGAGATGAATTTTTTTTATGAATATTATAGGAAGTTGGTTTAGCAAGACAAATTATTCTTTCAAATCATAAACACACACCTACGATGATACCAAATTTGTATGGTTCCATTTGACTAGTAATGGAAGGTCGGAAAAGTGGTTCAAGTAGTTAATAACTGTTGACAAGTTTTATCTCTTGATGAAGGAAAAAACAATTGATATGAAAAGACTAGGATAAGGCACCATGGATTCCACCCTCAGGATGGGAACTGTAGGTTGTAGGTCGCATCTGTAGGAAGTTATGATAATCCAAAGAAGATTGGACGAGGAAGATACCAAAGCTAGAAAAACACCACCAAAAGAGATGACCAACAAGAGAAAAAATGTTGTATAGGAGGAGAAGGGAGCATGCACACATGTGCAAATGCATAGTAGAACGAAAAGAAATAAAAGTTCACACATGATCTTGAGAAGAGAAACGATGATAAATAATTATTGACTAGAAGACTCGCAAAGTAACGATGCTTCGAACAAAGGTGTTTGTGAGCATAAGTTGAAGAGAAGAGAGTTTCCTTGAAGAAAATAGGAATCTTGTACAATTTAATATTGATCAACCTAAAACATAGACCCAGATCCAGACTGGAGGAAAAGAGGATTATGAATTGGTTCTTACTAGACATAAACCAACATTGGTAAGGAAAGGTCACCAAGGGATGGTTTAACAGAGAAGGGATTCCCTTGTGTAGAGAAAATCCAATTGACAAACCACCTAATAAACCTGTAGAGTTCGTAAGCTCAATGGGAAGTGGGGAATTGATTTTTTTGAGAGGTTGAAAGAGAGTAACATTCTTGGATCATATCGAGCTTTAAAATTAGTTGAGTCATTCCCCTTGTAGTATCATGGCTTGGCACATGGGTGGTTTATTATAGGAAGAAACTCTACATTGTGGCCTAAGGTTAGGAGGAAAGACATCCTATCTCAGTCAGTTGGTTGTGGACATTTTCCTATTAAAAAAAGCAGTCGACTTGACCTATTAAATTGTGCATGAATGTTGTATACATGTATATCTTTTATTTAAATGAGAAGTGTGAATGCTTATAATCAAGGAACTGATCCCTTGAGTGATTGGAATATGTATGTTATGGTTTTTACTTGGTATGATAAGTTATGAAAAGGAACAAGTATGGATAGTTTGTATCCCTAAGAGTCTTGTAGATTCGAGAGGAAAGTTTGCAAGATATGGAAAAAAACTTCATATACCTGGTGATGTGAGCATATAGATTCCTGGGAAGATCCCTGTGAGAATTAGAGGGCATGATGTCCTAAGAGAAACACACGTACTTAAGTGAAAATCTTGCAAGATATGAAAGATATTATTTTCATGAAGTTTAAGAACCATTGATCACCTTAGAGAGGTTCTCTAACCCTTGAAGCTTGGGTAAAACCATGAGGAAACACTTGAAATTGGTTAATTCCTTAAGTTAGACTATTTTCCAGAGGAAAGCCTTTGTTTGATTGAAATGGATTGCAGTTGTTGGTTTGACGTAGTGGGAAGATATAAACAGTTGATCGGATGGTGCCACTTTTAGAGTGGCCATATAAGGTTTTGTTTGAACCCCGAAGGGGAAATCCTTGAGTCAATTGAGACCATCAATCTATTAGAGAGCGACAAGGGAGAAATATAGACCATTGGATCCAGTGAGGAGACTATTGGAGGATGGGTTTTCAAGGGGGGTCCTGTAGGAGAGATGAAATGGGAGTCGATGAAAGAAGCTTTGAGGATCGTAGATCTCTCGAAATGTTTCCGTGAAATCACGACTGTTGGATCTTGTGAGAATTAATGTGAGTAGCAGGATTTCAAAACCCTAACATGATAACTTTTTAACCCCCTAAATATCATGGAATCTGTTGAATTAGAGGAATGAGGAAGCGTTCAATCTATCAGAATGAGTGTGATAATAGTTAGTTGTTCGCAGTAGTCTCAAAAATCATAAATAAATGCATCAACATGAGGGAATTTGAGGACAAAGGAGGACCATTGATTGGAGTGTGGGAAAGATTAAATCTTAGTCGTTATTTTTTAGTGTCCTAGTTGTTATCAAGTAGAATGGGCTCTGAGGTGAGAAGTAACTATCAGGAAAGTAGAGGCTCTGCTGAAAGTGTAGTTGTTAGAACCCCATATATGAGGATTGTTATATCTCGGTGGAGGATCCGTCGGGACATTTTTCATTGGAAGGGGGATCAATCTGGGTGATTGAACACTCCAACAGGATGAGTATGAATAACCATAGACTATAGTTTTGAAGGAGATGATGGAATTAGGCTGTCCAACTGAAAGTATTCAGACATGTAATTACTTCAGTATGCTAGGTAGGGAACTTCCCCAACAATTAATAAGAGTTAACTTAGCTTAAATTGTGATAAGAGAAGTCCCAACTTAGTCAACTTGTGAACCCAATGGTGTACCAGAAGAAGAAAAAGAAAAATTTGGCATCCCACCAACCTAAGTGAGTCTTAGGGGTCAGGTGTGTTAAAAATTAGATACCTACAACCCCTCTCAGTTCTACTCCTTGTACCTCCAACTCATAATATGAATGACACTCCTATTACAAATGGTGTGAATTCTAATTGAGACATCATACTAAGGAGTACCTTTGTCTGTTGAAGGGCATCTTTCCCATATAAATAGATTTTTGGTGTTAGAAAGAGGGTTGAAAGTTGCATGGGTAGTATGAATCTTTGATCTTTGTGTGACCAAAATTTTGATAATACCCACTATGAATCACTATCTCATGCCTTTCCTACTACAAGGGATAATCTTGAGTTTGAAGTTCCTTGCCAAGATGCATCCCCTACTCTCTATATCCCTCTTATCAGAAGGCCTAAACCTCCACCTGGAACTATACATTGTTCCCCATACTGAGATCAATAAATTTCAATGGATAACTTGTTCTCCTGCAAAATGGATTGGTTGTCTACCCATATCACCTTTATTACCCAGATGATGAGCTACCTGTAAGGATATAAATTAGTCCAATGCTCTTCTTGACTCCATCGAATACCTAGTTGAATTCACCCTACAAGAAATACCTCAACCCTTAGATCATATACCTCAAACCCCTTCTAGTTCTATTCCTTCTGCCTCCAACTTTGAATCCAAATGAAATTCCTAATCCAAACGATGTAAAGTATAATTGGAACATCATAGCGAGGACTACCCCTATTTGTTAAGGGGAATATGGACAATATCAACATGACTTTAATACCATGTTTTATATTATTATTCATATTTTTTTATATATTTAAAATTTTGTAATGTTTTTTATTTTTATTTTGTAATCATATATCTATATGATTAAAAATCAAATTACATTGTACAATTTTACATATTTTCGCTCATAACCCTCTCCTTTCATCGTCCCCTCTCCTTTCATCGTCAAGTTTTCAATCATAGCATGAATGAGATTTGTTTCACTTTCACATAAAAATGTTATAAATCCTTTCCGCAAAACTTCTCAATTCAATAATGTAATATACCCAAAAACAATATAACGTTATATTCAGTTACTTTGTTTTTATCGATCAAATCCCACTTGTACTCTCTAGTTCCATAATACTAGGCATAATACTAAGTTATCTCATGATGGTCAAAAGATTCATGAACTTGCTCCCTTTGCTGCCCTTTCCCTTGTAGAAAATATATTTTCATCTTCTTAGGAAATAGAAATAGGGTTCTTTTTCTCTCATTGAAAAAATGGAAGAGATGTTTTTACGGGGGTTCCTTGTCTGTGCATCTATCTCCATCTCCCTATTTTTTAACTCCTTGTTGTCTATGCAGTTTTTACGGGGGTTCCTTGTCTGTGCATCTATCTCTATCTCCCTATTTTTTAACTCCGTGTTGTCTATGCAACTGTCGCTATCTGCCTATGTTTTTACGATTTTCTCAACTCGATTTATCACATTTTCAACAGTTGTCGGTTAAATCCTGGTGGACGCTTTTGCAATCTTTCTCTGCTCATCTTTCATGTGCTTGCGGCATAAATTTCTGAAATCTGACACCCTTAGAGAAGGAAAACGACATCGATCCCACCTAGAACCATGTTAAGAAGTTTACTCTTGGGGCCGTCCTACAGCAGGGCCGCCTGGTTCACGAGATCGCAATCTTTGTTGATGCCACATTCGGTGACAATGAGATCGACCATGTTAGCGTTCCATTGAAAAAAATCTTGAAGTCATTAGGTGGCAATAAGAGCGCGACCACCTCCACGTAGTTCGCCAGCCATCAGGTCCAAAAACCCTCCAGAGAAGCGAAGGGGGTCTCAATCTCTCGGTAAAATTGGCTGAAAATCCCAAGGTCAAGCAACAACAACAACAGCCATAGGTACTCGCAGGGTCATACGATGTGGTCAAAGTAGAGCCCGCGACAACATATCCAACAAGGTAACATGGGGTAGTCAATGCGGAGCCTGTGACTGGTTGCCTAACGTACCCACTGGTCGACTTGTCCTGGGATCTTCTTGCTTATCCGGCACTGTATCCACCTCAGTGTCCACCTTACTACAAGGGTTACCCTTTGCCTCCCTACCAGGGCTACCCACCCGCTCGTTGATCGTGCAGCGCAATAGCCGACTAAGAAGAATAATAGAGATGGTGGTGATTTTGGGGGCGACAATTTTGGTGGCGTGTTTTATGTTACTTTCTAAAATCAGTCGTGGAAGAGCACTGAAATACCATATTCTATAAGTTCTTCCTTTTGGTAGGTTGTTCTCAAGAGGATATGTAGATGTGAATTTTGAAATATGCTAGTAATGTTAGGAAAAAACATAGCATAAAACAAAGCATAAATAAGCAAGATCAACCACACATTAAACTAAGCATAACAATCTCACAATTGACACAATGATTTATGTGGAAATTCAATGAGGGAAAAAACCACTGGAAAGGATTATCGGTATTGTTATTATTCAAAACATAGTTAAAATATCCTTCATAGGCATACAATCATCCTCTCCTCACATGCTCTCTACACAACTTCTCTCACTCTCTTCACACATCGCACTCACACCTCTATGGATATGCTTGTATATATAACATCTATCACTTAGTTACACAGACTCATCATGAATAGATCACATAGTTACAGGAACAGTTTATAAATAGATTGCATGCATGTGCATTAACATAATTGTATACATGTGGATGTGACCACATGAGGAAATTCATTGGCATGTTTCCAACAATCTCCACCTTGAAAACAATTTACCTGGTATATCATGCCCTTAATTAATGCATCCCATTTTCTGCAAACCAAGAGAAGCCAAACACCATCGTAACTTCTCTAACAAAACTAGTTTCGTAAACATGTCTGCTTAATTCACTTTTGTATGGACCTTTTCCAAAGACACTCCACCTTCATCAACAACTTGTCTTACAAAATGGTACTTAACAGAAACATGCTTCGTCTTACTGTGATAAGTTGGATTTCTATCGAAATGAATAACACTTTGACCATCGCAATATACTTTCACCTTGTCATGCAACCTTCCAAATTCACCCAATAAACCCTGTAACCAAATTGCCTCCTTGCATGCATGTGAAGCGGCCATATTCTCTACCTCCGTAGTGGATAAAGAGACTACATTTTGAAGCATTGACATCTAACTAACAGGTCCTCCTGCAAGAGCAAAGACATATCCTGAAGTGGATCTCCTTTTGTCCAAGTCACCAGCAAAATCTGAATCTACATAACCGCAAACTGAATATTTGGAACCATCATAGGTGATATAGTAACTTCTTGTGCCTCTAAGATATCAAAGCACCCATTTCACTGCTTCCCAATGCGCTTTTCTTGGATTTTCCATGTATCAAATAATAACACCAATTGCATGTGAAATATCTTCTCTAGTACTCACCATCGCATACATCAAACTTCCCACTGTATAAGCATATGGTACATAAAACATATAATCATTGTCTTCGTCATTACTAGGACATAAACCTGAAGAAAGCTTGAAATGGGAAGCCAAAGGGATCTGTACAGGTTTCACATTATTCATACTGAATCTCATAAGTATTTTCTCCACTTACTTATATTGTGATAACCACAACTTACCATTTTTCTTATCTCTGTGTATCTAAATGACTAAGATTTGTTTTGTTGCTCCTAGATCCTTCATATCAAACACCCTATCCAACTGAGCCTTTAACTTGTTGATTTCGACCAAGCTTTTGTTTTCCACAAGCATATCGTCAACATATAACACCAAAATAATGAACATGCCATTTACCAACTTTTTAAAGTAAACACAATGATTATATTCACTTCTTGTAAACTTTAGTCTCATAATGAAGGAATCAAACTTCTTGTACCATTGCCTGGGAGACTGTTTGAGGCCATACAATGACTTTTTGAATTAGCAAACAAACCTATTATTGCGACCGTGAATCATGTTATTAATACATACTTCGGCTAGAATATTCTTAGTAGTCATACAAAATAAATGGCTGTGATTTCAATCATTAACTTTCTAGCTATTATAAAGACATCCGTTTATGTGTTTACTTTTTTACATTTACCTAATCATATTTAAAAATTAATTTGATAGCTAACTGATTGTCACCTAAGTGATTAACATAAATTAAAATATTAACACCAGATAAATGAAGCTCAACCATTTATTTGTTAATCAATAATAAAATTTAATATATTCTTTTAATGATTCTTTTCATCTTATCAACCTTTCAGCGTTGATCAGCCACAATTATGTGGCTGTGCTAGTACATACTTCAATAATGACAGTGAATCATGTTATTAATACAAACTTCAATGTGCGTTGTTTAAGTTTTTAACTTAATTTTTTTTACAGTTACCAAGTTACCAGGTGTTTATGGGCGATTCCCATTGCGGGCAAATTCGGTTACAAGAAAGAGGAGGTTACCATGTGTTCACGGGTGCTTTCGCTTGCATGCAAAAGCTGTTACAAGAAAGAGGAGAGACGACAGGCGCACGGCAGCAAATGTCGTTTCACTATCTAGCACGGATCATCGATTATCAAACAAAGAAGCAAGAAAATGATATTAATGTTGATATATTTGAAAATAATTATGGTATAGCGAGGCTTGGCATATATGATACAAGCTGTTTAACATGGCAAGGAAGTTTTGAATCCTTGGGTTTTCAGTGGCACAACAGTTGCAGCTGCCAAAATCTATGTTTATTGACTGCTTATTTTCGAAGGCGACCCATATCTGCAGCAGAACCGGACTTGGAAGGAGGACCTATATTGATTTTAGTTATATCTGTCAATGATAACTAAAGATCTTTGAAAATCAGCAAAAGATGTCTGAGCATTCAATAAGATCTGAAAAGATGCCACCATGCTGTTATGAAACGATGTTCTGAAACAATCCCTCACCTTATATATTTTGTAAGCCTTTTAGTATGCATGACGATGATCTGAAACAATCCCTCACCTTATATATTTTGTAAGCCTTTTAGTATGCATGGTTTGACTATCTATGGATTCTTTTTATTTATATTGTTGGTTAGGACTGACACTCTAGGTAGCATCGAGAACATTGTTAAATATGTAGGATTATAGTTGGAAAAGGTTTGCTCAAATTTTGAAGTTAGGCATTTAGGTAACATTGAAAACACTGTTCAATACCCAGGATTATAGTTGATAAAGGTTTGTTTAAATTTTGAAGTTAGGGCTAGATATATACACTCAGCATTCATTAAAGCAATTTATTGTTTTAACAATGTAATGAGATTTTTTCTTCAAATTTTGACTTTTAAGACTAGATATACACACTTTGAGTATATTTATTAATGATTCGGATTTATTAAGTTTATACAGCAAATTTAACCTAAATTGATCCTTGGTTCTGGTACCATCGCTTGTCGGGGTTCATCGGCCAAAATTTTAATTTTGGCTGTGCTAGTACTAGCACAGTCACTTAGTTGTGACTGATTAACGCCGAAAGGCATATGAAACGCGCAGACGGCATATGAAACACACAGATCACTAAATTGCCTGAGGAAAACGCAGGGAGAAACGCGCAGACCACTAAAACGTGTGAGGAAAAGGCAGGTACAGGTGATGAAATTCATGGTTAATAATCTAAACGCGGTAATGTTAAAAGTTAATCATTTAAACGTGGAAATCATATAGTGTTATAGTAATTTCTTAATATGATTAGGTAAATGTTAAAAAGTAAACAGGTTAATGGATGCATTCAAAAATACAAGGAGATTATGAAGAGTAAATCACATTCATTGATTTGGGAGGACGACTAAGAATATTCTAGCATCTTTAATTGTTAGCCATCAGATTAGAATTTTAGATTAAAAGATGATTAATTCTGCCCATTGTCAATAGGTATACGCCTTTCCTTTCTACTTAATTAAATAATATAAAACTTATATCATCAAACTTGATAATTGACTCTAAACTCAAAATCATCAGCGAGCAACCATTACCACTGGATAGATCCATGAGCACTCATTAGCGTTTGCGCCTGGCTCACCCAAAATCGTCGACAAGCAACCATCAACACTCGCGCATGTCTTTGATCTTTGTTCTGTTCAGTTAATACCTGTCTCTTGATTTTTGTTCTGTTGACTTAATAANCCATGAGCACTCATTAGCGTTTGCGCCTGGCTCACCCAAAATCGTCGACAAGCAACCATCAACACTCGCGCATGTCTTTGATCTTTGTTCTGTTCAGTTAATACCTGTCTCTTGATTTTTGTTCTGTTGACTTAATAAAATGTGCACCACAACACTTATGCAGTTCGGTCCAGGACCTCTCGGCGGATTCGTCAGTAGCAAAATGATTTTGCCAATTTCCCATCCGATTATCTTAACCTCCTAAAATCCATTTAAGTTCGAACCACCTGAGATAAACATTCCCAAGATTTCAATTCATTTATCTAATATATGGCTAGAACATATTTTTATAGTACTTATGTCAAATAAAAACATTTCAATACACCCCGCTCCTCTTTCCGGATACTATACACTTCCACGGTTTTGAAAGCCAAAATCGAGGATGGGTATGACAATAAAAATATAGCAATGAGATCAGGTGAAGATATCCTCCTAATAAACCGCAGAATGATTATATGGACATTCAGAGATCAGGCAAGGAGGGATTGTTTTGA
>SNQJ01S0005676.1:230110-245066 GCA_010110895.2 Picea sitchensis | reverse complement strand
ATAGCACTGTTACTGTCCTTATTGTACTGTCTCTCTTTTCGTTGAAATGCAAACTTGTACTGTCTCTCTTTTCGTTGAAATGCAAACTCATCAAATGGACTGCAGATTTAAGTTAGGTATTCCAGTTTAATACAATGGATTGGAATGGTTTGGCCGGGCCAAGAACTTTTATCCGATGATACCCTTAGACACTTAGGAAGAATTGGGTGTTGCTTTTTCTGATGGAAGGTGGATCCACCCTCTAGTATGCTGTTGATAATCTCGAAAGACTTTATAAGATCAACTGAGTTAACTTTAGAGTTTAGAGAAATCGAAAGTGGTACTACAAATTTTTGTAAAACGAATTTCTGGAAAAGCACTGTGCACTATTTTTTTACGTTTTTTTCAATTGAAAAGTTTAAATTTTTTGAGTGGATATTCTATCCATTTTTATCATTATCATGTAAATGTAAAATAGTGAATGAAATTAATGTGAAAGTTTAAGATTTAAAGAAATAAGTTAAAAGATAACTTTTAGTTAAGAAAATAGAATAGAAATAATTGTTAAAATTAGGTAGAGAATTTGATAATTAAATAAAAAAAAATTAAAATAAAAATTGATTAAAAATGAAAATAAACTTAGTAAAAGAAAATTACAGTTAAGAAAAATAAATTAATCATAATATAATAATAAAAGAAACATAATAATGAACTAATAATATTATTAAAATTAATAATAATAACAAAGATAAATTAATAATAATATAATATTAAAAAGAATATAGTGATAATATTAAATTATTAAATAAGGGAAAGGATTTATTTAGATTAAAAAAATTGGCCAAGAAAATGTGATGTAGATGAAAAAGTTAATAGCAACCTATCAAATTATAAAATGATAAAGGATATAGTTTAATGTAATAATGAATAAGATGGGTGAAGGTGAAGAATAATAAATAATGAAATGATAAAATGTTGGAAAGAAAATCCATTACTATGTTATGTGTAAAGGTAAGATTATCAATAAATTAGATTAAAAGATAAGAAATAAAAGTATTAATTAGAGGTGAAATTAAAAGTGATATTAAGATTATTGAAAAAGAGAATGATGAATTTGATTAGATATATTTGGCAGAAAATTGTTCTATAAATTATTAATGAAAAGAAAATATAATAGTGAAAGGAGAACAATGTATAAGAGGTAATAAGATGGCAATAATTAAGTTATTATGATAATGAAAGAGATTTGAGAGAGATGAAAATAATGGTAAGCTAATTCAATAATATATCAAGTAATAATAGGTTAAATTGAATGAATGGAAACAATTGTAAGAGCTTAGAGCAGCCAAAAATAGAGAAGAGGAGGATTTTGCGTAATTAGAACCCTAGTTGGAGGAACATCGAGGAAGGGAGGAAATCAAAGTTTAACAAGATTGGGAAAAGAAACTAAAAAAATGTAGCGTATTGTCGAAAGTGGTGAATGGTGGGTTTCCAAGATTGGCTCAATTTGTAGTCATCTTCCCCATTAAAATTATTAGGATGTTTTTCTATTTGTAGAGAGTCCCTAATAAATCTAGTGGAATAGTGAGGCACTGAAGCTAGAATCTTGGCTATGGCTGATTTAGAAAATCTGGTTAAGCATCACTATAAATGTAATGAGATGCTGAAAATAACATAGATCCATTTAGAAACTGGAAAAGCTTCTAAGATGCTTAGAATATGCAATGTTAAGCAACAATTTTTGGATTGCAATAATTCAAAAATGTTGAGAATATGATAGAGAATAATAAAAGTATTGATGGTTTATGTTACTCCTCTATTATTATTATTATTGTTTTGTTATATTAATAATAAAAATATATTTTTTAAATCTATATTTTATTTAGATATCAAATTGGTGTAGGAGATTTCCATGCAATCAGTTAAATTTCAGAATAAAAATATGGATGGTTTATGGGACTTTATTACTATTATTGTTATCGTTGTTTTATAATAATAATAATTTATTTTTTAAAGTCACCTCTCAACCAGACATCAAATTGGTGTAAGAAACTATTATACATTGATTTGATTATTAAAATTTAAAGTCTGTCAAAATGTACTTACCCTACCAATCTAAATTTAAACCTATAATTTTTAAAAAAATGAAACATATTCTTGATCATTAAACCTGCCTAATTTTTAATTATTATTATTTTTTAACTTATTCTCAAACAAAACTGAATAACCAAACCTAATAACCAGGTTGACAGTTAACTCTCAGAAAATGAAACAAAACTGAATAACCAAACCTAATAACCAGGTTGACAGTTAACTCTCAGAAAATGACATGGTCTAAATGTTGAAAAGGAAAGGAAATTCACCATTCTAACGCCATCGAAAAGGAAAGGAGACTAACCATTTTAACACTGTGGAAAGGGAAATGAAAGGAAGAGCGATTGTCAAGTGCTCCAAACACGCAGAATCTTGCTTGACAGTTGTTAAAATCGGGAAAAAGTTACGAACCATTATATACTATCATAGTCACAAGTCAAGTCATTTGTGGCTGGTCAATGTCGAAATAACTGAGTTTTAGGCATTAAATAACTGTAAAATGCATTAAATAATCGATGCTGTAATATGAAGCGGTAAGAGCTTTAGGTAGGAAAATCTTGCCCAGTAAATAATAGTTGGAGTAAAAATCGTGGTTAATAAACTTGGGCTTTTTAGAAAATGAAACGTTAATCACTCAGAGGTGGCAATCAGTTAGTAAAAGTAAAAAAATAAACATGTAAACGTATGTCTTTATAATAGTGAGGAAGTTAGTGGTTGAAATCACAACCATTGATTTATTGGGACGACTAAGAATATTCCAACAATATTTAATCTTGTCCATACAAAACTGATTAAGTACTATAAACATATTAAATGTCCTCATTATCAATAGGTGTAAGCCTTTCGAGTAATAAGAGTTGAGGAAAATTAATTGAGTGTATTCTCGTAAAAAATTTATCATCCTTTCTTGTCAGATTTTTGTTTATTCTAGTATGAAAAGCTATTACTATATTATTTGTTTAATCAAGGGGGAGTTTATTTGAGTAATTAGGGGGCAGTTTATTTTAATGTATCTGTTATTATTTGTTTAATAGGGGGCAGTTTATTTGAGTAATTAGGGAGCAGTTTATTTTAATGTATCTGTTAGGTAGATAATTTCATAAATAAAATTGTGTAATTTCATAATTTTTGTTAATGTGAAATTAAAATAGATTTATATTTATTTAAAATTTTATTAAAATAGATTTTTATTTACTTAAAATTTTACTTGATTTAAAAAAAATAAATTGTATTTATTAAAAACAAATAGAATAATGACGTTCATATTGTCTTTTACTCACTTCGTACGGCCAAAGCAACTTTTTGTGGCGTTTTGGATTTATTCGCCTTTCACAAAGCCACTAATCTCTTCCATAGTAACTTTTACTCACTTTGTAAGGTAACACAATTTTTTTGTTACATATTGGAAACGCCGTGATAATAAATTTTATTTTAGTTTCAGAGTTCAGTGTATGTAGCAGAAATGTTGAGAGTTGTCTGAAGTTAGTCGATGCCTTAAAGACTCTATTGGAAATGCCGAGTTCAAAAGAGATAGATTTTATTTTCCAAGTTCATTGTATTTGAAAGAAGAGGGGAGAGTTGCTTGTACTTTAAGAATAGAAAGGATTTTGAACTTATCTTTAATTCATTGTATTTTTTCATTTTAATTTATTTTTAAATTTTATTGAAAAAATTATAGAAATAAGAAAGCCACTATTAATCCAACATATATAATTGTTATTAATCCAACATATATAATTGTATACAGGTGTATTGTATTTTTTCACTTTAATGTATTTTTATTTTTTTTAAAGATTTATAGAAATAAGAAAGCCACTATTAATCTAACATATATAATTGTACACACTTATTGTTGTGGTTGTTAATTTGGTTGTTAATTATTTCAAGTTTGATTTATTAAGTAATTGTACACATTTACACACTTATTGTTATGGTTGTTTAATATTTCAAGGTTGATTTATTAAGTAATTGTACACATTTATTGTTGTGGTTATTAATTATTTCAAGGTTGATTTATTAAGTAATCGTGGTTGCTAATTATTTCAAGGTTGATTTATTAAGTAATTGATATTTTTATTGTTGATAATTATTTGAAGGATGATGTGCAAATTAATAATTGTTGATAAATATTTTTATTGTTGATATAAAAAAATGATATATAAATATATTATGTTTAACTTTAAGAGTTACTTTAATCATTTGTTTTAGGTTATGAATTCAAATTAAAGAAAAAAAAAAAAAAATTGGTCAATTAAAAACATTTTTCATGAAAATATCATTTTAATAACAATTATTAAATTAAGTCCTCTATGTGTAGGGCAGTTCGTGACTAAGTGTGTTGTTAAGGAACTTTGTGATGTTAAAGTCATTGATTAGAAACCATAAGTCACCGGTTCGAAACCATCTGCCTCGACAAAAAAAAATTATTAAATTAAATTTTTTAATTAAAATATAACAACTTACATTAAATTTAATAGTTTAATTGGAAAGAAATAAAATATTTTAATGATAAATTCATAATTTATTTTGTTAAAATAAAAAATAATAATTAAAGACTAATTTAAATTAAAAATAATTAAAATTTTCTTTAAATTATGTAGTAATATCAAGATATCCTTTAAACACGGTTACTTTATCTCACAAACCTATATGGATGGTACTTGAATGCCTACCACAAGAATGAGTACAATCTTAATGAACATGACTAGATTTGAGCCTACTAGCCTCAAAATAAACAAATGCCTATACCAATTAGTTGAGTATCCCATTAAGCTACTTTAAATGGGACACTCAGTTATATATATATATATATATATATATATATATCCCCCACACACAAGTAGGCCCTCCCATGAGGTTGATGAGTGAAAAAGTGATAATGGGAAATATATATATGCTCCACACACACAAGTAGGCCCTCCCATGAGGTTGATCAGTGAAAAAGTGACAATGGGCAACCTAGGAAATATGTTCAACATGATTATTTTAAACAAACCTAGGTTGTGGTGTTACTTTTTAGATAAAATAAAATACTCAAAAAAATAGATAAAAGTATAGTTGTGGAAGGAAAATGAAATAGACACATCTGGTTACATAACTTACATTACCATATATTGTTTCTAACTGACCAAAACCCACCCTACCCACCTATTGGGCCTCCATTAATGAAACCATAACAACTAACTAGTAGATGTTCTTTAATGATGCCAACTTATCTTTATTGATTTCACACTCTACTACCTTGTGGGCCTTATTTAATAGAGATGGGTCCAATACATTATGTAACAACCTATTCTCCTAACTAGGGGAGTTAGGGTTAGACCATAACATGTCGTCCCCCTTACAATGTATTGTAGTCCTCAAGGATAGAGATGAGGACATTGTTGGAGAATCATTACCCATTCCCATATAGAATCATTGGGGACTGTATCCTTCTATTGGCTTAAGACTTCATGGATAGTGAATTGGTAAAGGCGATGTTCGTGTTTGTCCAAAATGAGATCATGTTGCAACCAAATGGAATCCTCCTCTTATAGTTTGGGAAGGTTCGTTCAAACTTTAATATTGGATCTAGTGGCTTTGTTCAAGCATGACACATATAAGAATAGGTCAATCTTAAAATGGCTTAGAAGGGCCAATTTATAAGCCGCTAGGTCTATATGTTTGAGTATAATATAAGGTCCATAAAAATTAGATGCTAATTTCTAGTGGCTTTTATAAACGAGTGGTGTTTTTTCATAGGGATAGAAACATAGGAGCACTAAATCCGCTTCTTCAAAATGACATTCATAGTGATGTTGATCATTTTGATGCTTCATTCAATTATGGGCCAACACCAAGTTATCCTTTAGGGTATAGAGAATGACAACATGAATAAAATCTTTGTAATTAGGATATATTTTATAGGGGTTTTATCCATACATTGACTCAAAGGGATCATTTGAGTAGCATCATGATAAGTGATATTGTACCACCATTTTGTTGGGGGTAACCATGAGACCTATTGAAACTACTAATCTAAGGAGAAATAATGCACATAAGCTTCCAAACACTTATTGAATGCTTGTATATAAACATTTATTTGGGAGTGATACATTATTCTAAGATTCAATTTGGTACCTTGAAGTCGAAATAACTACGATCAAAAATTGCTAGTGAAGGTGGGATCACAATTTGTCACTATTAGTTCAGGAATGGCATCCAATTTTAAAAAATTGTCAATGAACACTTTTGCAACTATCAAGGCCTTGAAGGGGACCATATTATAAGGAAAAAAAGTTATCATATTTATAAAGGTATCAACAACTACCATCATGACTATTTTGTTACCTAATTTCAGTAAGCTAACGATCTATAAAACACCATGCATATTCCACTAGAATAGTTCATCACAACATATCTAATAATTAAATATGAAATATACAATATGAAGGTTAAATTCCTTTAGATTTTAGAATATTTAGTTATCAATTTTCTACTTATGCACGAAATAGATAGAATAATCAAAATAGAAAACAGTAAAATACAATCACACACCATCAACAAAATGATACAAATATTTTCTCTAGGAAACCCTTACGGAAGAAAACCAAACTAGAAGGTGAGGTTGCTCTGCTCTCTTTTCTATCGTATGGAAATAATGAAAGTACAAAGGGGAAGGAACTCTCTATGGAGTTACCTGAGACCTGTGGCCTATTAGGATACTATAGAACATTAACCCCCTTCGTTATGCTCTCTAATTTAAAACTCTCAGTTTCTTTGCTCAACTATGGAACAAAATGAAACAATATAGAATGAAACCCCTTCTCCTTCTAGTGGCTCGGTATTTAACATAGCCTGATAGCCATCTAGGGGTAGGTTTTTGACTTCCTTAACCCTCAATTGTGATAAGGTTTTGGAACTTTTAGAATCTTTTTTAAATTACATACATGGCTAGCCCCATATGCATGAGTAATGGGGGTTGACATGGAATCCTTTCGTACCATAGTAGTCAACATGGTAGGTCAACTTATGGGAGGCATAACGTTTGTATATGAGATGTGATTGATGCATTTGTTTCATCATTAGAAAGTTCTCGATGTGTAGAATAGTGCCACAGAGTTCAAGGTATGCTTCACAATTTTTAAGCCCCAAAATGTCATTTGATGCCTCAAAATGGATCCAAAAGGTTTTGAACCTCAATTTTTCGAACTAGGAGTTGCCACTAAAATTTCCGGCTAAGCTAATTCCTCAAACGTTTTCCACTCTGAAAGGATCGAGATAGTTGAAAAAAAATAGAATGATCTAATCGCGATCATAACTCCCCATTTAGGGAGGATTTTGGTCTCCTAGAGATTTATTGAATGAGGCGATGAAAATTTTCATCTATCTTATCCCTAGAGTACCACTTCACTTTGCTTGTAAATTGTCCTTTTAAGCCAATATACCAAAGGCCATGATACCCCTGTCTTGTAGTTTTGGAACGCTTCTGTAAAATTGGGTCCTCTACTAACTCTACCTAATCATATGGTATTAAGTCCTCTATGTAAGGTAGGACCTGCCCCTTGTCCTAATCCAACATTGAATGCTCATTGACTTTGAAATTATCCACATTCACTACTGAATAAATGTGCATGGGGGTAGACTGAACCTATAGGAATTATCTCCCACCTTTTCCAATACCTCAAAAGGACATACCACAGAAACTTGATCTTATAACCAGGACCCTATAGTCTTTCCTTATTTATTTGTAACCATACTTTGTCTCCCACTCTAAATGTTCTCTTTGTTCTGTGTTATTCATGTCTATCCTTGAACTTTTCATGTGACTTCTTCAATGTCACTCATACTTGAAAATGGATATGTTTGATATTCTAAAAAAAAAATCTCTTTTAATGCATCTTTTGTGAGATCCTCTCTCACTCCTCCTCGATTTCCATATAAAAAATATAAGGGTGAAGAGGGAAAATATGAAAATCAAGTTTCAAAAGGTGACTTACTAGTAGAAGTGTGAACTTATCTATTATAAGAGTGTTGTATATCGATGAGATTTTCATCCCAGGTCTTCGGATGCATATGATTGTAACACCTCAAAAGTTGCAGCAATGCTATGTGGACTACTTGCATATTCCCATTTGACTATGGATGGAATGTTGTAGACCTATTCAACTTAGTATTAATATTCTCCTACAATGTAGTCCAAAATCCACTAGGAAATTTGGTATCCATGTCTGAGTTGATGCTCCTTGGTATCCCAAAGTGAACCTAGACCTACTCAAAGAACTTGTTTGTTTCTTCTTTTCCATTAATGGTATTTTTATGAGGCATGAGAATGCACATTTTGCTGAATATTTCAACTATCACAAATAGATAGTCATGTCCCTTCCTGTTTTTGGTAAACCTCCCACAAAATCCATGGAAATACTTTCCCAAGGTTAAGTGGGTACGTGTAAGGGATGTTATAGACCTTTCTTCTTGTTAATAAGCTTACTGACACAACAAATTATACATCTTCTAATATACCATTCTACATATTATTGCATTCTGGGCCAGTACACATACCTATGTAAGTTGAAAACTATTCTCCCAACAACAAAATGTCCTGCAACCTTGGGGGTGTGAGCATCTTTGATAAGGTACAATTGTTCATCTTTAGGAACACAAAGCTTTCCAAGCTTATAGAGTATACCATTCTGGAAATCATAGTCAACATTTTTGTCACTTTCCTTTATATGAATTTGGCCTTGCAGTTGTTGAAATACCTCCTTGAAGTCCTCATCTTCACTAAATGCCTCTCTTTATGCATCATGGGTAAAGGGATCCTTGTGCATTAGAGTTATGAAATCTGTAATCTTGGATGTGGGTTGTCATGAAATCATGTACGCCAACTTAATTGTGATACCAATCTTATAATTTATGACCAAATAAAATTTCTATTAAGCCCCATCCACGTGTAATGATTGGTTTTTTGTAGCTTACTCTCAGCCTGCAAATAATCTAGTATTTGGTGATATATGCAGATGATGGTCTCCTTTCCCATAAGATAGTTCTTCCACTTTTTGACATCTTGGTCCAAGGCCTAGAGCTCCTTGTCATAGGAAGGGTAGCTTAGGACCACCCCATTAAATAATTCATAATGATAGTAGAAAATACTTCATCCATTCACTACTAGTGGTCCCATGGCATACCCACTTGCATTTGTCTACACTTCGAAGGGATTTTGCAAGTTTGGTACTGTAAGAACTCTTGCTCGAATGATCTTTCTTTTCATATCATGAAAGTACTTCTATTGATTATTGCCCCACTAAAAACTCTTACCATTGGTTCTTATTGCATGGAGTGG
The DNA here is from genome assembly GCA_010110895.2 of Picea sitchensis. Classification (NCBI taxonomy): domain Eukaryota; kingdom Viridiplantae; phylum Streptophyta; class Pinopsida; order Pinales; family Pinaceae; genus Picea; species Picea sitchensis. The sequence goes on along the minus strand of SNQJ01S0005676.1, from coordinate 235,672 downwards.
TGCAGTTACTATTGAAAATGAAGCTATGAACTTTCACAAATATTGTATTTCCCCATCTATCACATACACCAAATACACCAAAGACGGTTGAAAAAACTCACATTTCTTGAGATTGGCCAGTACTTGGTGCCTTTTCAGAGTCTCTAACACCTACATAAGATGTGAGATGTGATCTTCTGAGATAGCACTATAAACCATTATATCATCCAAATAAATAATAAAATATGAATATAGATACAGCCATAAAACTTCATTCATTAGTCTTATAAATGTAGCTAGTTCATTGCATAAACCAGATGGCATAACCAACCACTCATACAAACCTTACCTTTTCTTGAAGGAAGACTTCCAAGTAGATTCTTCTTTGACTCATATATCATGATATCATGATTTCAAATCCAACTTAGTAAAGTACTTGGCATGCTGCAAATGGTCCAACCTATCATCAATCCTTGGAAGAGGGTATCTATTCTTCAATGTAATCTTGTTCAATTCATTGTAATCAATACACATTCTCCAAGTCCCATCCTTTTTGGGTAAAATTATGATGGATGACCCACAAAGTGAGGTACTTGGTCGAATCACAGTCTACTCCAACAACTGCAACAACTGCTTCATAACTTCATTCGTTTCTAAAAAATACTATCTATACAACCCAATATTCAGCAATGGCGAGTCTAGAAATAAATGTATTTCATGCTCTACATCCCTCTTGGGTGGTATCCCTTTAGCCTCCGTGAACAACTCCTTTATATTCCTATAAAAAATCCTCCAATTAATTTTTTTCTTCTTTAGTACACCCCTCTAAGGATTCCTTCACTCTCATTAACTCATCATGAGGTTAATTTTCTCTAAATAAAAGAAAAACATATTTCTTACTAGAACTATTCAACGTCTTTCCTTGGTTGGCACTTACCAATGAAATATTTGACTTTCCTTTATGTGCCTTCATGATGTAGGACTTCTCATCCTTCATTATCTGGTACTATTTGGATATTTGCATGAAGATTTCATCCTTCATATACATGTAAGGGATTCCAAACACTACTCCACATATGTTAAGGGATACTACATCCAATTCCACTTCATCAATAAAATCAACACTTATAGAAAATTTAATATTACATTGTTTCATTACCTTCATATTTACATCCTTTCTTACCCAACCCTACGTATAGGGGATAGGATGATCATGAACTTCCAATCCAAGTTTGATGACCACATCTGATGCTACGAGATTAGCTTGTGAACCAAAGTCAAACAATGCATCTATCTTTGTCTTCTTGACCAGAATCCTCATGTGGAAGAGCTTGGTCATCTCCTTCTCTTCCTAGTGATGAAGGCTACTCAGATTCATGCCCTTTGGTAGATATGTGCACACAATATTTTCATCCATATCCGAGATATATTTAATGTGATTGCTTGAATCCGTGGCTAGAAGGTTATTTTTCCTTTTGTCCTTCTTCTAGTTCTTGAGGTTCAACTCTAGATGTGTTTTCCAACATTTTTCCTTGGTGTGGGCATCAATGGTGAAATGATTACAATGGTTTTGAGATATTTATACTAATTTGTAGTGTCTAATGTCTTCTATATTTCCCCCCTTTCCACTCCCTCTTCCCCTCATTGGAATCTCTCCTTCTTTTGGCCTATATTTTCCAGGCATTATGCTTGTACACGCGCCTCATCCACTATCCTTGTCTTGAAGAGAATCACCTACTTTTGTAGATAACTATGTAAATCCTCTAGATACTTGAGGTGTACCTATGGGTTCTTGGGAGAGACACCCAACATGATGGCGATCATTTTGAACTCAATGGTGTACTCTTGTACACTCTTCCCTTTCTTTTACCTAAAGAAGTGCCAACAGATTCATTGGTCCTCTACATAACCAATAGGGTAGAATTGAGATTTTATGATGGTTTTGAAGTCCTCCCACCTAATCACATGTCGATCACCCTCAAGCCTAAGTGTTTATGTATGCCTTTCCCACCAAGTTAAATCCTCGCCCTTTAACTTCGATCTAGAAAATGAAATATTCTTCTTTTGATATATATGGTGAATGCTAAAATAAAATTCTAGTTGTTGCAACCAATGATTCATTTTTAATGCATCGATCTTATCTTGGTATGTCTTTATGTCCACTTCCATATCCATATTGAATAGGGACTGTGAAGGGTTCATGGAACTTGAACTCGGCTACGCTTTGTGAGATTCTTTCCACGACTCCTTTCCCGAGTCTCCCTATTCTCCCAATTTCTCCTCCAGATTGATCTCTAAGTTAGATCCTCCATATCTTCGAATGGTATGAGCTTGCTTGCTAGAGCTTCCATGAGGAGGCTCATATTACAACTAATGTCGGTAACTTGTGCTTCCATCCTGTAAAATATCTCTTCTGATGGATCTCACGGGTTTTTATGAATAAAATTGTCTGTCGTGGTTAGGGTTTCTGTAGCTTCTCCTTAATATGATTCCTCAATCCTCCAACTTCCCATAAATACAAAAAATAAAACCTTCCCTTGTACTAATATTATTTTTAAACTTCCATGGATATTCCACTAGAACAATTAATCACAACAGATCTAATAATTAAAGATGAAACCTACACTATGAAGGCTAAATTCCTTTAGATTGCAGAATATTTAGCTACTAGTTTTCTACTTATGCATGAAATAGATAAAATGAAGAAAATAAAGAACAATAAAACACAATCACATCTACAAAATGAAACAAAAATTTACTCCGGGAAACCCTTATAAGAGAAAACCCATCTAGAAGGTGAGGTTGCTCTACTCTGCTCTCTTTGATCTAGTATGGAAATAATGTAAGTGCAATGGAAAAGACACTTTCTATGGAGTTACATGAGACATATAGCCTATTGGGATGGTATATAATATTAACCCCCTCTCTTATGCTCTATAATATCCCACTCCTAATTTCTTTGTTGAGGTATGGAACAAAATACAATAATATAGAATGTAACCCCTTCTCCTCATCGTGGCCTGATATTTAACATAGTTTGATAGCCATGCAAGGGTAGGTTTTGACTTCCTCAACCCTCAATTGTCATAGGGTTTTGGACCTTCTAGAATCTTCTTGAGATTACATATGTGGATATCCTCATATGCATGAGTAATGGGGGATGACGTGGAATCATTTCATACCATGGTGGTCAACATGGTAGTTCAACTTGCAAGAGACATACCTTTTTCATGAAAGATCCTAGTGACGAATTTTTACACCATTCGTAAGGTCTTGATGTGTAGAATAGTGTCACCTTGTCCAAGCTATGTTGAAAAAGGTTTAACGTCAAACAAATGTCGTTTGATGCCTCAAAATGACTGCATAATATTTTGGATCCCAATTTTGATTCCTCCAATAGTTTCCACTCTGAAAGAATCAATATAAATGACAAAAAATACAATGATCTAATAAAGATCACCTAATGATATCCATTAAAATGTGAGTCCACATAATGCATGAAATCTGTAAATCTTGTAGTCCTCTTGGAGTCCTCAACATTTACCTCTTCTGCCATTGGAAGATTCCAAATTCAACCACAAAGGTGCATATCTCCTTCTTCAGACCTTCCCAAGAGCATGAGTTGTTAGTCCTTTCATAGTTCTTTTAATTCTTAGATTGACTCTCTCTAGAGTAAATGTGTAACTCAGATCACACTCAATATATAAATGTTGAATCCTAGACAAAACAAAATGTCCTTTAGAAGGTCATCATTCTCCCAAGTGTATCCTAGATGTGCATAGAGTATTTTTGAAGTTGGTGGATCATCTATACTATCCTTCTATCTATTAACCATTCTTGAGATACCCTTGCTAGATAATTGGGTACAAAAAATGATAAGAAAATAAGGGAAATTCCCTCTTCATACTGCCTATATGGAGCATCACCCACCACATTTTCCTTTCCCTTTTTGTAGATAATCTCATATGCATAACATAAAATTTTAGTAACACACTTTAACTGATGTGGAAAGGACACCCTCTATTCAAATAAATATTTCAAGCTAGTATTGTATTTTTTAATCTAGAATGATGCCCGGACTCACATATGGAGAATAACCAATATTTCATTTTCATAAGTAGGCTTTCACAAGTTCCTCATACATAATTTCTTGTTTGGTGAAGACGAATGGGCATCCATATTGCATCAATGGGCATTCATATTGCATCAATACAGTCGCATTTCCTTACCCAAGAGTGTCCCATTTGCATTAACTCCTTTTGATTAAGGTGGTGAAGGGAGAAAAAAAAATTCCAACTTTTTATCTCCGAGATGTATAGTTACCTTATCCCGTCCTGTCAAATACCCAAAAGTGTCCCATTTGCATGAACTCCTTTTGATTAAGGTGGTGAATGGAGATAAAAAAATTCCAACATTTTATCTCCTAGAGGTGTACTTACCATATCCCGTCCTGTAAAATTTAAATAACGGTGACCATCTCAGCCGAAAATATTTCCTTTGAGCTTAGTATATTTAAATTTAAACAGCTATCAAAATAAACTTCCATATATCCACTCAAATTAACGCTTATTACAGTTATGATATGCTGTCGTCTCTGCTTGACAGAGAATTCTTGTATATGGATTGATAATCGAAACAGTTTCCTCGCCACATTCCAGTTTGACGCTCGACTCAGTATTTTCCTCCTCCACCTTTGTTTCTTGTTGCAATCACTGCAATACATATTCCGATCACCCGTTGCTGAGGACTTATCGTCGTGTTAAGCAAAGCAGGAAGCTTCACTGTGCGTGGGAAATGCGATACAGCAAGAAAGATGCATTCTCTAAATTCATTCCGTGCAATAATTATACTATTTTCATAACAGCCGCATGATTACAGGTAAAGGCATCTGGGTCATAATGAAGATGTCCTCCTTCAACAGAATAGACAGGACTTGGCAGATTCGTACCGACGGGTGGGCAACCGCAGTCTCCGGGCGCCGTAGGATCAGCGACGTAAGGAGCGGTGATGGGAAGTGATAAAGAACTTCTCATCCCTAAGAAAACCTAATAACCAGGTTGACAGTTATCTCTCTTCTCTCTTAAAAAAACATAGTCTAAATGTAAAGAAAATTCAGCATTCTAACGCTGTCGAAAGGGAGGGAAAAGTAATTGTGAAGTGCTCCAAACACGCAGAATCTTTCTTCATAGTTGTTAAAATCGGGAAAAATTTACAAGTCATATTATTATTATATATATAAGAATAGAGGAAAATGAATTGAATGTTGCTCATAAAATTTTTGTCATCGTCTGTTGCTATGTCCGTACTGGTTTCAATCTTTTAATCAGGGGACAGCTTTTTCGAGTAATTAGTGAACAGTTTATTATAATGTATCTGTTATGTAGATAATTTCATAAATAAAATTGTGCGATTTAATAATTTTTTGTTAAAAAGTTTAAACTATATTCTTATTTATTTATTTAAAATATTACTTTATTAAAAAACAAGTTTTATTTATTAAAAGTAAATAGAATAAGGAGACGTCCATATTATCTTTTACTCACTTTGTACGGCCAAAACAAGTTTTTCTGGCTTATTGGATTT
>SNQJ01S0005676.1:189613-217889 GCA_010110895.2 Picea sitchensis | reverse complement strand
GTGGAGGTGGTGGCGCTCTTATTGCCACCGAAGGACTTCAAGATTTTTTTCAATGGGATGCTAACATGGTCGATCTCATTGTCACCGAAGGTGGCATCAACGAAGATTGCGATCTCGTGAACCAGGCGGCCCTGCTGTAGGGTGGCCTCAAGAGGAAACTTCTTAACGTGGTTCTAGGTGGGATCGATGTCGTTTTCCTTCTCTAAGAGTGTCAGATTTCAGAAATTTATGCCGCAAGCACATGAAAGATGAGCAGAGAAAGATTGCAAAAGCGTCCACCAGGATTTAACCGACAACGGTTGAAAATGTGATAAATCGAGTTGAGAAAATCGTAAAAAAATAGGCAGATAGTGACAGTTGCATAGACAACAAGGAGTTAAAAAATAGGGAGATAGAGATAGATGCACAGACAAGGAACCCCCGTAAAAACATCAGAGAAAAGGAACCCTATTTCTATTTCCTAAGAAGATGAAAATATATTTTCTACAAGGGAAAGGACATCAAAGGGAGCAAGTTCATGAATGTTTTGACCATCATGAGATAACTTAGTATTATGCCTAGTATTATGGAACTAGAGAGTACAAGTGGGATTTGATCGATAAAAACAAAGTAACTGAATATAACGTTATATTGTTTTTGGCCATATTACATTATTGAATTGAGAAGTTTTGCGGAATGGATTTATAACATTTATATGTGAAAGTGAAACAAATCTCATTCATGCTATGATTAAAAAAAAGACGTTGAAAGGAGAGGGTTGTGAGGGAAAATATGTAAAATTGTACATTGGAATTTGATTTTTAATCATATAGATATATGATTACAAAATAAAAATAAAAAACATTACAAAATTTTAAATATATAAAAAAATATGAATAATAATATAAAACATGGTATTAAAGTCATGTTGATATTGTCCATATTCCCCTTAACAAATAGGAGTAGTCCTCGCTAAGATGTTCTAATTATACTTCACACCGTTTGGAATAGGAGTTTCATTTGGATTCAGAGTTGGAGGCAGAAGGAATAGAACTAGAAGGGGTTTGAGGTATATGATCTAAGGGTTGAGGTATTTCTTGTAGAGTGAATTCAACTAGGTATTCGATGGAGTCAAGAAGAACATTGGACTAATTTATATCCTTACAGGTAGCTCATCGTATGGGTAATAAAGGTGATATGGGTAGACAACCAATCCGTTTTGCAGGAGAACAAGTTATCCATTGAAATTTATTGATCTCAATATGGGGAACAATGTATAGTTCTAGGTGGAGGTTTAGGCCTTCTTATAAGAGGGATATAGAGAGTAGGGGATGCATCTTGGCAAGGAACTTCAAACTCAAGATTATCCCTTGTAGTAGGAAAGGCATGAGATTGTGATTCATAGTGGGTATTATCAAAATTTTGGTCACACAAAGATCAAAGATTCATACTACCCATTCAACTTTCAACCCTCTTTCTAACACCAAAAATCTATTCATGTGGGCAAGATGCCCTTCAACAGACAAAGGTACTCCTCAGTATGATGTCTCAATTAGAATTCACACCATTTGTAATAGGAGTCTCATTCATATTATGAGTTGGAGGTACAAAGAGTAGAACTGAGAGGGGTTGGAGGTATCTAATTTTTAACACACCTGACCCCCTAAGTCTCACTTAGGTTGGTGGGATGTCGAATTTTTCTTTTCCTTCTTTTGGTACATCATCGGGTTCATGAGTTGACTAAGTTAGGACTTCCCTTATCACAATTTCAGCTAAGTTAACTCTTATTAATTCTTGGGGAAGTTCCCCACCTAGCATACTAAAGTAATTACATGTCTGAATACTTTCAGTTGGATAGCCTAATCCCGTCATCTCCCTCAAAACTATAGTCTATGGTTATTCATACTCATCCTATTGGAGTGTTCAATCACCTATATTGATCCCCCTTCCAATGAAAAATGTCTCGATGGGTCCTCCGCCGAGATATAACAATCCTCGTATATGGGGTTCTAATGACTACGATTTCACTAGAGCCTCTACTTTCCCGACAATTACTTCTCACCTCGGAGCCCATTCTACTTGATAACAACTAGGACCCTAAAAAATAACGACTAAGATTTAATATTTCCCACACTACAATCAATGGTCCTCCTTTGTCCTTAAATTCCCTCATGTTGATGCATTTATTTATGATTTCTGAGACTACTGTGAACAACTAACTATTATCACACTCATTCCGACAGATTGAACGCTTGCTCATTCCTCTAATTCAACGGATGTTGTGATATTTGGGGTTAAAAAGTTATCATGTCCGTGTTTTGAAATCCTGCTACTCATATTAATTCTCACAGGATCCTAGAGTTGGGATCTCACAGAAACATTCCTAGAGATATACGATCCTCAGAGCTCCTTTCATCGACTCCCATTTCATCTATCCTATGGGACCCCCCTTGAAAACCCATCCTCTGATAGTCTCCTCACTGGATCCAATGGTCTATATTTCTCCCTTGTCGCTCTCTGATAGATTGATGGTCTCAATCGACTTAGGAATTTCCCCTTCGAGGTTCAAACGAAACCTTATCTAGCCACTCTAAAAGTGGCACCATCTGATCAATTGTTTATATCTTCCCACTATGTCAAACCAACAACTGCAATCCATTTCAATCAAACAAAGGATTTCCTCTGGAAAATAGTCTAACTTAAGGAATTAACCAATTTCAATTGTTTCCTCATGGTTTTACCTAAGCTTCAAGGGTTGGAGAACCTCTCTAAGGTGATCAATGGTCCTTAAAATTCATGAAAATAATATCTTTCATATCTTGCAAGCTTTCCACTTAAGTACGTGTGTTTCTCTTAGAACATCATGCCCTCTAATTCTCACAGTGATCTTCCCAGGCATCTAGATACTCACATCAACAGGTATATGAAGTTTTTTTCCATATCTTGCAAACTTTCCTCTCGAATCTACAAGACTCTTAGGGATACTGACTATCCATACTTGCTCCTTTTCATAACTTATCATACCAAGTAAAAACCATAACATACATATTACAATCACTTCAGGGCTCAATTCCTTGATTATAAGCATTCACACTTCTCATTTAAATCAAAGATATATATGTATACAAAATTCATGCACAATTTAACAGGTCAAGTCAGCTGCTTTTTTGAATAGGAAAATGTCCACAACCAACTGACTGAGATAGGACGCCTTTCCTCCCAACCTTAGGCCACAATGTAGAGTTTCTTCCTATAATAAACCACCTTTGTGCCAAGACATGATACTACAAGGGGAATGACTCAACTAATTTTCAAGCTCGAGATGATCCAAGAAGGTTACTCTCTTTCCTCCTCTCAAAAAAATCAATTTCCCACTTCCCACTGAGCTTAGGAACTCTACAGGTTTATTAGGTGGTTTGTCAATTGGATTTTCTCTACACAAGGGAATCCCTTCTCTATTAAACCATCCCTTGGTGACCTTTCCTTACCAGTGTTGGTTTATGTCTAGTAAGAACCAATTCATAATCCTCTTTTCCTCCAGTCTGGATCTGGGTCTTCTATGTTTCAAGTTGATCAATATTAAATTGTACGAGGTTCCTATTTTCTTCAACGAAACTCTCTTCTCTTCAACTTAAGCTCACGAACACCTTTGTTCGATGCATCGTTACTTTGCGAGTCTTCTAGTCAATAATTATTTATCATGGTTTCTCTTCTCAAGATCATGTGTGCACCTTTATTTCTTTTCATTCTGCTATGCATTTGTACATGTGTGCATGCTCCCTTCTCCTCCTATACAACATTTTTTCTCTTGTTGGTCATCTCTTTTGGTGGTGTTTTTCCAACTTTGGTATCTTCCTCATCCAATCTTCTTGGGATTTTTATAACTTCCTACATATGCGACCTACAACCTACGGTTCCCATCCTGAGGGTGGAATCCATGGTGTCTTATCCTAGTCTTTTCATATCAGTTGTTTTTTTCTTCATCAAGAGATAAAAATTGTCAATAGTTATTAACTACTTGAACCACTTTTCTGACCTTCCATTACTAGTCACATGGCACCATACAAATTTGGTATGATGGTAGGTGTGTGTTTATGATTTTAAATAATAATTTGTCTTGCTAAACCAACTTCCTATATTATTCATAAAAAAAAATCATGTCCACATTACCCAACCACTCAATCAATCCCCAATTCCCACTTTTGTATCATGCCTAGTACTTTCAAGGTTGTTCCCTATCACTAAAAAATTTGGTATTTTCATTAATTAAAACACAATTACATGCTTCATAATTACATCATATGAAGTCTTAAATATAATTACAATCTTTGGGAAAACAGGGTCTTACATTCCCCCCCTTAAAGAGAGATTGTCCTTGGAGTTAAACACCATGTATATACCATTATATAGAAAATAAAAATGGGTATTCCAAATTCATGGAATCTTAAAACTCCTATATAGCTTCATCTTCTCCAAAGTGCTTCCATTCCACCTTGAACTGCATGATGGCTTGCTTCCGAAGAATTATTTCTCTCCTGTCAAGGATGCATTGAGGTTCAAGATGGAATTATCCCTTTGGTTACACCTGTTTCATAGTCCAATCAATAACATGATTAAAGTCATGTACATATTTCCTTAACAAAGATGCATTGAACAAATTATGAGATCTAACAATAGGATGTAAAGAGAATCTATATGCCATTGGTCCTATCCTTTCAAGACTTTTGAATGGCCAATACTATCAGAGTGCTAATTTAGCACACATTCCCATTCTTAGGGAACCTATCTTGGGTTTTTTTAGCACTAAAATTTTCATGATCAGATTGTGGCCTTAAAGGCACTATAGGAAGTTCCAGACCCCAAAAACAAAATTAACCAAAGTAGCACCACAACTGTTCTTTTTGGCTCCATATGTTTTCCTATTTTATTGTGCTACTCATGTCACTTCATTGAAACACCAGTTTCCAATGAAAAATTTCATTTAGTGGAATTTTATTTTTTATATAAAATCATTATGTTAGTTTTGATTTTATATTTTAAATAAAATAAATAAAATTCCACTCATCTATCTACCCCACTCATTCTCTCACTTCACCTACCCATCCACCTCAACATTCCACTTTCACCTCCATTCTATGTTGATTTTCTTAGAAGTATCATATCCACCTTTTTTTATAACTTCCATTCCATTAATAAAAGTCATATTGAAATTGTCGTGTGTTACCAAGCCTCTATCATATGCCGAGTCACACACAACACTCGACAGCACTGGGGTGACCACCAAGTTTCAATGCCAGGTATCGACATCAGTAGTTATCATCACCACATGGAGTTATTTTACAATCTCGAAAACATAAATCAACACCGAGGCCCAAGTGCCAGTTCTTAGGTGTAATCTAGTCCTTCATTCGACAGCTCTGATTTACATATTAGGTGTAATCTGGTCCTTCATCCGACAACTCAAATTTACATATTTACATATTAGGTGAATCTGGACCTTCATCTGGAACGTAATACAAAACTCAGAGCATAGTGAGGCCATTGGTTAGCATATCCGCGAACCTTCTCTGGAAAATACCAAACATGGGTTTTTTTCTATTAGAATCCTCTTGCTTTGAGTCCTATCAGGATTTTCTTTGAGTAGTTTAATTCCCCCCTATATTCGAGGCTGTGGATTTTAATGAAGATGTTGTGTGTTGTCATCTCATTGGTGAGGGTTAACGATTTTCCTTTTTAGAAGAGTGTCGACCCTGTTCGACCTCTCGACTATAATGAAACTCTATATGTAGGAGGAAACTAAGAAGATCCAGAGGGGGGGGATCCCTGTTTTGGATTTTATTTTATATATTAAAGATTGTTCTGGTCTATCTTGACTATGTAAAGACTTTAGTTGCAAATAAAGCCAATGGTTAGTTATGTTTTCATTCTCTGTTTATCATCTTCATAATTTGGTTTGAAACACTCTGTTGATGTTATATGATTGTATGGCAAGTGCATATGTGTTGAAAAGATTACTTTAAAGTATTTTTAAGAATATCTTCCACATTGGTGTTTCTTCTCCTTAAATCTTATTTAGAATGGATTTATGGATAAAGGTTTATTCTTCTGCTGCATAAAGACATTAAGGGACAATATTGTTCATTGATGGAATTATTAGTTTTCTCTTTTCTTTCTCCTAAACACACCACTCAAATCTCTAAGAACTAATAATTTGTTTTATTTACTTGACCTGTTGCATATAGGAAAGTGATCTTAATAGATCATACCATTAAATCCGTTCAAACCAGGGAAGATCTATCCATCTCTAAATCCTTATTGAACATTTTGAAGTAAGATGTGCTAGGCTTGAATCAATATCATTCTTGAGTAAACTTCCAGCACTAACATTTTTGACGCCGTTTTCGGGGAGAAAAGACACAAAGAAAATCTTCCCTGGGAGAATGACATAGAATAGATCCAACTCTTGATGGTAGATAGGAGGAGGACACTAACTTGACTACAATTTTCTACCTTGCAACTCCACTCCATGAAGAAAGAACCTATTGGAGACTTCATTGATATGGGACAACAGTAGAAATGGAAGCTATCTTGGATAGGAGGTTCGCACCTATTAATTTTTCATTTGTTCCTAGATTTCCTAATTCTATTCTTTCTTTCTTAGAATGCACATACTTTCTTCCTATTTTTAGTGGAAAGGAGGAAGATAATCCTACAAATCATCTCGTCAAGTTTCATCAATGCATAGATCAACTGGATGTCTATCATGAAGATGGTTGTATACTCATTAGATGGTGATGCTTGAAATTTGTACTGGTCGCTTTCTGTTGCCAACATATTTTCTTTGAAGGAATTCCATGCAGTATTCAACAAGAATTGTAAAAGGTATTATTCTACTGACACACTTCTTGAAGATTGTTGTGAAAGGTTTGAGTCTTATGTTCAACATAGAATAGAGTGTTCTTCGTGTGAAGAGCTCTTTGAAGATCTTGTTGAAAGAGAAATTAAAGAAGATTTAATTCTTGAAGAAAATACTTCAAATCCTTCTATTCAACAGGAGATTGAAACATGTGATAGTCCTGTGCAAAATGAATTTGATCATGAAGTGGTTGAAGATATTTTTCAAGATAAAGAGGTTTTTCATGATATAGTTTTTAAACTCCTCCTTTGTTCGATGATTACGGAGATAGTGATGTTGAAGACCAAAAACAGGTTTCTTTCCTTTTCTCTAAAGTTTATGAATGTAATGAGCTAGCATATGACAGTTTTAAATCACATTCTTCAGAAGATGTTGAAGCAGAGAAGACAAAATTTGTGGCAAATCCTATTCTTCCTGTATCTTTCATTTCAGATTCCAGTAAACAACAGTATGAAGGGAATATTGAAGAGTTGCAAGAGAAACTGATCCTATATTCAACACCAACGGTTGAGAAACCATATATGGGGATCAACAAGACTGCGTTCACCATGTTTGAACCCAGATCTGCAGAAGATATCAAACAATGTTTGATCAACAATGACATCATCTTGCAAATCATTTCTTTTGAAAAGAAAAAAGAGGTATTCCTTTATTATTTTGATGACCCCGTAGAAATATATATGGAGTTGTATTGGGGTCATCATTCCTATATTTATGAATTCATGAAGGCATATTTCCATAGTTGTAAGAATGGGCATATTGTTCATTTATTTTTCTATTCTCAATCTTCTCAACTATATATATGCTTAAAGATGGAAGTAGATTTCAGTTTGTGATTCAGTTACTTCAATGGATGTATTGGCTTTTCCATATCACTTGATCGGGAAATAAAATTGGCTAGAAGCAGGAATGTATATAAATAAGCTTTAAATCCAAGCATTTGGTTTTCAGTTTGAATGAAACCATTAGTTTGCATTTCAATTGTAGTGTGAGCTTTGTTTTTAGCAGTGTTTTTTTAGAATTTGAATAAATTGCAGAAGTTTGGAAGGTGGTGAACGAATCCATAACCCAATGGATAAGACACAAGTCTGATGAGTTCTTGGAGTCTCACAGGGAGAACTCCATCCATGATGGATCCAATGTTAGCACTAATATTTTCATGATCAAATTGTGGCCTTAAAGGAGCTACCAAAAGTTCCATACCCTGGTAAAAAAATTCACCAAAGTAGCACCAAAGTTGTTCTATTTGGCTCCATATGCTTGCCTATTTTATTGTGATACTCCTAACACTTCTTTGAAATGTGTGTTTCCAACGCCCAATTTCATTTAGTGGAATTTTTTTTATATATATAATCATTATGTTAGTTTTGATTTTATATTTTAAATAAAATAAATAAAATTCCACTCATCTATCTACCCCACTCATTCTCTCACCTCACCTACCCATCCACCTCAACATTCCACTTTCACCTCCATTCTATGTTGATTCCACTAGAAGTATCATATCCGTCTTATATTATAACTACCATTCCATTAATAAAATTCATATTGAAATTCTCATGCGTTACCAAGCTTCTATCATATGCCAAGTCACACAAACCACTCAACAACATTGAGGCGACCACCAAGTTTCAATTCCAAGTATCAAAAATAGTATTTATCATCGCCACATGGAGTGATTTTACAAACTCCAAAATAGAAATGAACCCCGAGGGCCAAGAGCCAGTTCGTAGGTGTAATCTAGTCCTTCATCTGGTAGCTCAAATTTACATATCAGGTGTAATCCAGTCCTTCATACGACATCTTGAATTTACATATCAGTCGAATATGGACCTTCATTCGGTTCTTAATACAGAACTCAGAGCGTAATGAGGCTGTTAGTTAGCATATCCATGGGCCTTCTATGGAAAATTCCCAACGTGGGTTTTTTGTCTATTAGAACCCTTTTGCTATGAGTCCTATCAAGATTTCATTTGAGAAGTTGAATTCAACCCTATATATGAGGATATGGATGTTAATGAAGATGGTGTCTATTGTTGTCTCATTGATGAGGGTTAATGATTTTCTATTTTAGAAGAGTATCAACCCTGGTCGACCTCTCAACTGTAATGAAAATCTATATGTAGGAGGCAACTGAAAATATCTATAGGGGGGGATCCTTGTTTTGCTTTTTTATTTTATATCTTAAAGACTATTCTAGTCTATTTTGACTATGTAAAGACTTTAGTTACAAATAAAGAAATTGATTAGTTATGTTTTCATTATTTGTTTATAATCTTCATAATTTACGATGAAACACTCTATTGATGTTATATGATTGTATAGAAAATGCATATGTGTTGAAAATATTGCTTTAAAGGATTTTTAGGAATCTTTGCCACATTGGTGTTTCTTCTCCTTAAAACTTATCTAGAATGGATTTTTGGATAAATGATTATTCTTCTGCTGCACAAATACATTAAGGGACAAGATTGTTCATTGGTGGAATTATCAGTTTTGTCTTTCCTTTCTCCTAATCGTACCACTCAAAGCTCTAAGTTACTAATCATTGGTTTTATTTACCTGACTTGCAACATATAGGAAATTGATCTTAACAAATCATACCATTAAATCCTTTCAAACCAAGAAATATCTATGCATCTCTAAATCCTTATTGAACATTTTGAGGTAAGATGTGCTAGGATTTACTCAATAGTAGTCTTGAGTTAACTTCTAGCGCTAACAGGTTTCACTCGGATATACACATGATCTCCCTCTTTGAAGTATCTATGAGTTCTCTTACTATATGCATATACCATTTGTCTATCTTGAGCCACCTTTAGGTTATGTCTTATCTTAACCATTTCCTATTCCATCTCCTTCAAAAATTATGGTCCAAGTGTGATTTTATCGACTGAACTTTCTCGTTGATTGGAACTATGCACTTTCTTCCATACAAAACCTCAAAATGGTAGATTTTCAATGATTCTTAATAAACATTGTTGTAGGAAAAATCAACGAGGGGTAGATAATCTTCCCACTGCTTAGGTTCATGCATAACATGCATCCTCAACATGTCCTCTAATATTTTCTTCACTCTTTCGGTTTGACTATTTGTTTTAGTATGGTAGGCCATGCTAAACAACAATTGCGTTCCTAAGCCTGTGAACAAGATTTTCAAAAAACTTGAAGTGGACTTGGTATATCTATCTAAGATTATGGTCTTAGGAAAATCATGCAATTTGAAAATTTCCTTAATAAAAACGTTAGCAACATATATGGATTTGAAAGTGGATTTGATAGGAATAAAATGAGCTTCATTTCTTAACTTATCTACCACAACCATGATTGCATGATGTTTTTTTATTTTCTTTGGTAGACCTGTAATGAAATCCATGGAAATCGTCTCCCATGCCCACTTCGGAATATGAAGAGGCTGCAATAACCCAGTAGTATTCATGTGTTCGACCTGCACTTTTTGAAACTCTAAGAATTTTACAATGTACTCGGAAATGACCTACTTCATTCCATGCTATTAATACAACTTCCTTACTACTATTACCACATTTTGATAACCAGGGTGACCTGCGTAAGGCCTCCTATGGAACTCGTCTGTAACTGAATGCCTCAAATCTACTAAATTAGGCGCATACACCATGTTGTTATGCATTAACAACTCATCAACCAAAACCTGATATCTCTCATATTTGTTCTCCCTCGGTTCTTGCTTTAAAGCTTCCTTTACCTAGGTGAATAACTCATCTTCTAGGAAGAGGCTTTTAATCCTCTTATTGATGTCAAACTCTCCTATATGTTTTTATCCTTTCCTTTAATGTGTTTCATTTCAAAATCAAACTTGTTAATCAACAACATCCATCTGAATTTCCTGGCATTCAACCTTGGTTGGGTGAATAAATATTTCAGACCGCAATGGTCTATCATTAGGATAAACCTTTTCTCTAGCAAGTAATGCCTCCACATCTTCAATGCATGCACAATTTTTGCCAACTCTAGATCGTGGGTAGAATACTTATGCTCATGTTCATTTAGCTTTCATAATTCATAACAAATCACTTACCCTTCTTGCATAAGGAATCCTCCTAGTCCTTCCTTCCAAGCATCAAAGAAATCTAAGAAATATTTTTCGGGGTATTCAATATTCAAAATAAGGGCATTAGTCATAGGATGTTTTAGTTGTTGAAAGTTGGCTTCACACTCTGGTTACCACACAAACTACTTCCCATTTCTTTGCAATGAGGTAATAGAATTATTGATCTTTTAAAATATGTTTTTGAACACCCTGTAATACCCATCCAATCCCATGAATTATATTACTTATGTGACAATTGTATGGGCAGGCCAATCCATGATTACCTTCATCTTTTCAGGAATCACTACCACTCCTTCGACTAAGATTACATGTCCTAAATATTGTATTTAATTTTGAAAGAAATCAAACTTGATAAACTTAGTGTACACTCGGTGCTCTATTAGCACTTGCAACACCATCATAATATTCTTTTCATTCTCTTCCCTGTTCTTGGAATACACCAAATTGTCAGCCGCAAATACCAAGAAAAACTTGTCTAAATACTTGTTGAGCATGCTATTCATCAGACACATAAATGTGGTTGGTGTGCTGGTAAGCCCAAATAGTAAACTCATAGTGTGCACACCTTGTTCTAAAGGTTTTCTTGTGGATGTCCTCATCCTTGATTATGATTTGGTGATATCCCAACCTTAAATCGATTTTTGAGAAAATTGCAGCTCCTCTAAGCCGATGAAAGAAGGGATGATTTTAAGGGGCTATATTTCTCTCATAGGCTAATTCTCCATGGTTTTTCCCCAAAAAAGATTTTCTATTCTAAAAATGATTCGCCCAAATTCTATAGATAAAATTATTTTACCTTAAAAATCGCCAAAATTATATACAAACTATATAAAATCCTTAGAAGTTTGAATATTTTTACAAAAATATCGCCAAACATTTTATAGTTGGCATATGAAGGATTGTAATATTCTCCAAGGTTTCTACATTTAAAAATAAATTTACATCCTTAAAATCATCCATGGATCATGAAAGAGGTCATCAATCCTGGGAAAATGATATTTTTTCTTGATTGTCATCTCATTCTACTTTCTATAGTCAATACACAGTATCAAGGTACACATTTTTTCTTCACAAACAAGGTTGGTGCTCCCCATGGGGACACACTTGGTCTAATGTAACCTTTATCCAACATTTTCTTCAGATGTACCTTCAGTTCCATAAACTCTGGTGTGCTCATTCTATAAGGAACTTTTGATGATGGTACAAGTACAAGAACAAGACGTATGGAAAAATTGAGATCTCTCTTTGGAGGTAATCCAAGGACTTCCTCTCAGAACACATCCTTGAACTCCCACAATACAGGGTGATCTTCATCCTTTAGCTCCTTGCTTTCTACTGAGCTAAGTACTTGCATAGCATACAAGGGTGACCCTTTTTTATTGAAATTATTAAGTTGAAGTGTTGATATTTTTTTTACTGAGACTCGCTTCCAAATGCATTGAAAAATTCTTGCATTTCCTTCATTATCATCACATTCCAAAATATTCTTATAACAATTTAATTTTTCCTTGTATGAAACTAGCCAATCCATGCCCAAAAACACCTCATATGATCCTAGGGGTAGGATATTCAAGGATACCTGCATACACAATCCACTTACCTCAAATGGACAAGATTCTATGACCTTCGCCACTTTTATCTTAGTTCCTATGGCTAGTTGAACTAGGCATTCCCTTGCACATTTCCTCTTTTGTAAGGTAGATTCTTCAACAAGTTGGTGTGGAACATAAATAAGATTAGATTCATGTTAAATTAAAATAGAGACATGTTTCTTGACAATTATACCTTCCAACTCCACTACAAAATCTTGGTGATCTATTTTCTGATTCTCCATAGCTGGATATATTTGTGGCACACTTCTGGCCACATCATTGACAATAGTTGCTTCCTGCATATGATAACATTTCTTGTTTTCATGTTGTATGTGGGGATAATCCCACAACATATGCGGTTCTCCACATCCCCATCATTGCAATGGCCCTATCTTCGGCTCCTCTACCTTCTCTCTTTCTTTCTCTACTAATCTATTTCCAATTTGACATGGAAATTTTTGTTGCTATACACTTCTTCTTAGCTAACCAAACTATGCACTTTTCCTTGAATTCCTAAAGGTGAAAAGGACTTGAATATATTTTTTTAGAATCCTCTCTTTTCCTTCCTTTTCCAGTATTTTGAAGGTTATTCCTTATGTTTATAATGATCGTAGAAACACTTAGAATTATAAATAGTGTCTTCCAACATATTAGGTTTATCAAACTGTATTCGATCCTAGTAGGACTATGGTAACCCACTGAGAAAATGCTACACTATCTCCTTCTCATCCTTGAGGTAAGGAACATACCTCAACAACTCCATAAACCTTTTGGCATATTCGTTCATGGTAAGTTGTCCCAACTTATTCTCATGGAATTCCTTTATTTTTTCATCGTAATGCTCCTTACATAGGTAAGCCTTTCATAAGTATCTCTTGAATAGTTTCTAGGTCATATTTATTTCCTTTAGTCCCTTGATTTCCTTGAGGTCTTCCCACCAAATGGAAGGTCTTCCGTTCAGGTTGAAAATGGAAATTCTTTCCTTGGTATTCTTGTAGTAATTGTGTACCCAAAGTACTTCTTCAAGCCAAACAACAATTCGTCAAATTCTTCTCCTTTCTTAAGATCTCCATCGAAGGTAGATGGCTTATCCTTCTAGAATTATTCAATCAAAGAACTCTGATAATTATTCCTCTTTTTTCTCTTAGGGACACTTGACTCTCTTCCATGACTATACATATCTATTGAAGTAGTTTTCCTGCTACATGATTTTTTGGAAACACTTTCACTAGATATGCCATTCTTGGCATCCTGATGCCTCTTTACAAAAGAGTTATTTCCCATATTTTTGTGAGCCAACCCATGGTTCTAAGCATCCAAAGGGGTTTTAAACCTATCAAACTGTTGCAATTTTGCATTACTTAGGCCTTTTTTAATATTTTTTTGAATCTCCGACAAGATCCATAGTAGTATTGCATTCAACTCAGCCTGCTCGGCCTAAGCTCTCACGATATTTTCATTGTCTCCCTTCAAACTTATAACAGTTTCCATCAAATTAGAAGGAGTTTATCTATCCCTATGGTCATCAAATTACTCATCTATGAAGTCTGAGGTGTCATCCATGCTACACTATATCATTCACCTATGTTTCCTTTCAGTACATCCTGTGTGTTGAAACACCAACCATTATTAGCCATGATATCAACATTTTTTTAAACATACATACTTGAAAATATAAAAAGATTTATGAAATACTTTCAAGTGACGTTGGTGGTCCATTCAAGCCTAGAGTTTCAAATCTTTTCTAATACCATTATATAAGACAATTGACCCCCTAACTCTCACTTAATATGGTGGGATGTCGAATTTTCCTTTTCCTTCTTCTGGTACACCATCAGGTTCATGGGTTAACTAAGTGAGGACCTATCTTATCACAATTTAAGCTAAGATAACTCTTATTAATTTTTGGGGAAGTGCCACACCTATCTTACCAAAGTAATTAGATTTCTGAATACTTTCATTTAGACAACCTTGTCCACTCATTTCCATCAAAACAAATGTCTATAGTTATTCAGACTCATCTTGTCAGAATGTTTAATCAACTATATTGATCTCCCTTGATGACAATGTATTGATGAATCCTCCACTGAGATTGAATTGTCCTCGTATATGGGGTTCTAATGGCCACAATTTCAATATGGCATATACTTTCTTAATGTTTACTTCTCACTTGAGCACCCATTTTACTTGATAATAAATGGAAACCTCAAAACTCATGAATGAGATTTAATCTTGCACACACTCTAATCAACAATCATCCTTCTTCCTCGGATTCCCTCCCGTTTATGCATTTCCTTTATGATTTATCATACTACTCAGAATAAATCACTCTGAACACAATCATTATGACAGATCGAACAATTCCTCGTTCATCTAATCCAATGGACGTCATGATCTTTGGGGTCAAAATGTTAGGATGTCAGGGTTTTGAAATCCTCCTCCTCAGAGTAATTTGCACTAGATCCAATGGTTTGGATCTCGCAAACACATTCCAAGAGATATACAATACTCAGAGGTCCTTTATTCAGACTCCCATTTCAACTCTCATGTTGGTCATCGTCTGATGACCCATCCTATGAAAGTCTCCTCATTCGATCCAACGATATTGATTTTCCCCTTATTTCTCTCCAATAGATTAATATTCTGACTCGACTTGGGAATTTCCTCTTCAAGGTTCAAGCATAAACTTCTCTATCCACTCTAAAAGTGACACCATCCAACCAATGTTATGTATCTTCCCACTACATCGAACCAATGGCTACAAGCCATTCTGATCAAACAAAGGTTTTCCTCTAGAAATTAGTTTGACTTAAGGACTTAACAAATTTCAAGGGTTTCCTCATGGATTTACCCAACCTTCAAGAGTCAAAGAGCCTCTCTAAGGACATCAATGGTCCTTAACTTCATCAAAGGAATATATTGCATATATTGCAAGCATTCCACTTAAGGATTTGGGCCTCCCTAGGGACACCAGATGTAACATCCCCAACCACTTAAGATTTTCTCTTATCAGTTATGATAATAATTTGTAACAACCCAATTATCAGGGACTCAACAACATGCTCTGGTAGCGTTCCCAGCCCTGATCTGGAACACCCCCTGGGACATTACAAATTATGATACCATTAAATTAAAAAATAATTCATGCATGTGAAAAACGTTAAGTGGAAAGAATAACATAATACATTTTACCATAAAAAATCATATACATAATTTAACAATAGAGAATTCATGATATAAAACACATACTTGTGCACAAACAATAATTGAAATAAGCACTTGAAAGATGCTTATCTCAGGAAAATAAACACCAACTTCATGTAGAACTTCCATGTTTCTCCCAGACTTATACTCCACTTCTCATAACTCTCAGTAGTGGGTCACCCTCGATTTGGGGCTAAAATCTACCAAGGAAAAGGGAATACTAAGCTAGTATAATGTCTGATAAGCATCATAATTTCTCTGTCCAAGGTTCCAACTACTGTAACTACCCTATGGTCTCTCATTACCCACATTCCCATCCCACCCCAGGAAGTGTGCCCCTTCTTTGGTTCAACGGTCCCTCAGCTTCCCCACTTCCCTTTCGAGGCTTCAACAATGGGCCAAACAAGAATTCTCAGAGACCTATAGATATTTCCCAGTGCACCAGAGAACAACTCCAAGTAGCTTCTCACCTAGAGAACTACTCATGGGCCTGGAAACCCGCTTCTTCCATTCAACTCTCACACTAACAATACAAGTACAAGCTCCGCATTACAGTCCAATACCTTTGGGTATGACTAAAAACTTCCCATGAAAGAATAGTCCCCATTCAACATAATTCCCTTTGCACTATATCCATACTTATATATATCCATGTATCTTTTAATACACGTGGCACTCCAAGGGACTCCCTTGTCCCTTCTTTCGAGACATAAGATATATATTAATATCCATTACTTTATCTTGAAGGAATAATATTATAATATCACATTGGGATTAATCCCCCTAGTTTATCCCCTTCCTAGACTCTTAGCCCCCCTTTCCCTTTCTTATGGAGTTTAGCCCCACATACTCTTTTATGTGGTTTGTCCACAACAACGATGTGTTTTTCATAAATAGTATGAGTGTTTACATATTAAAAAAGTAGGCTCACTGGCCTTTAGTATCTAGGCTCTTTTTCCAAATAATAACACAGGCACCCTGGCCCAAAATATCCTGGCTCACCAGCCTAGGTGTTCATTTACATTTATATGTACAATTTGGATTTAGCCTAGGTGTATTACATTACCCTCCCCCTTATTTATGCACTGTCCTTAGTGTAATATATACAAACATACAATAAAAGCTTTAATAGTTTTCAAAAATATGTGGGTACTCTATCCTCATACAATCTTCATTATCCCAAGTTGCATCCTCAAGACCATACCAGGTCCATTGGACCCTTACTATCCCTACGAATCAATTCCAAGACTTCTTGATCTTCCGGTCCAATATACACATCAACTCCACTTGAAAGTTTCCTTCATGTTCCACCTGAATCACATTCTAATCAATGACATGATTAACATGATGTACATACTTTTTAAGCAATAATACATGGAAAACATTGTGAATATTCATTGATTCAGGTAAAGAAAACATGTGTGCTACAGTCCCAATCCTCTCTAGGATTTCAAATGGCCCACAATAATGAGTTGTGATCTTCGAACAATTTTCCAATTTCAGGGAACTTCTCTTGGCCTTTACCTTTAAGAACACATGGTCACCCATTTTAAATTCTCTGTGGGTTCTATCTCTATCGACATAACTTTTCTTCCTATCCTGGGAAACTTTTAAATTGTATTTTATTTTCATCATTTGTTGTTCCATTTCCCTAAGTAATTATGGCCCAACCACTGCTCTGTCTATTAGGTTTTCCCAACTCACTCCTATGATTCAGTTTCTTCCATACAAAGCTTCACATAGGCTCATCTTTAAGGATTCTTGATAGCCAATGTTATAAGAAAATTCCACCAAGTGCAAGTAATCTTCCCATTTGGATGGTTTATCCATCACATACATCCTTAATATATCTTCAATCACTTGATTTAATTTCTTTGTTTTCCGATCTAATTCTGGATGATAGGTTGTTGTAAATTTTAGATTGGTCCCAAACCCTTTGAATAATACCTTCCAAACATTTGAGGTAAATTTTGGGTCTTTGTTACTCACAATGGCCTTTGGTATACCATGCAGTCAAGCAATTTCCCTCATATAAATATCAACAATGTTTATTTCCTTGTGCATGAGCTTTACCGTGATAAAGTGGAAAGATTTAGTAAGCTTGTCCACCACCACCATGATGGAATCATGTTTCTTGGTTGTTCTGGGAAGCTTGGTGATGAAATCCATTGTTACAACTTTCCACTTCCATTCAAGAATGGGTAATGGTTGTAGCATACCCGCTGGGTGTCTATGCTCAGCATTGAATTTTTGACATTCCAAACACTCGACAATAAAAACAATAACCTCCTTCTTCATTCCTCACCAGTAGAATTGGTTCTTGACAGCTGCAATAGTTTTATAGTAACATGGGTGTCCAACATAAGGCACATTATGCATTTCTTTTAAAACCAAGTTTTTCAATTATTGAGAATTTTATCATTTTCCATCTTGTATTCTTCACTTTTCTACTACAAAATACCTTGCTAAATTTTTTCCTTTACCTCCATGTATTTTTTATCTAATTTTGTAGCCTCTAAAATTCTATCTTTCAAATTTGATTGGTACATGCTAATGGTTGTAGAATGCATCTCATGCATCCTCCTACTGAATGAATCACCGACCTTTTTCTCTTTACCTTTGATATTCTTTATATCAAAGTCATATTCGATGAGGAAATTTAACCACCTAATTTTCCTGGAATTTTGAATTGGTTTTCCAAACAAGTATTTCACACCACTATGGTATTCCCTTAACTCAAATATTTTTCCCATGAGTTAGTGCCTCCACATCTTCAAAGAATTCACTATGGATTCCAACTCCAAATCATGAGTAGCATAGTGTCTTTCATGCTCCTTCAACTTCCTTGATTCATAGCACACCACAAACCCATTTTTACTAAGGAATTCAACTAGTCCTTCTTCACATGCATCAGTGCATATGATGAAATATTCATTTGGATCAACAATCTTTAGTATTGGAGCACTTTTTAATAAATGATTCAAGTGTTTCAAACTCCTTTCACAATCCAATGTCCATTCAAACTTCAGACCTTTATTTTGCAAGGAAATGATTGGATGTGCAATCTTGGAGAATCCTTCAATAAATCTCATATAGTAACCTGCAAGGCCCATGAATGACCTGACCTCCAAGACATTCCTTGGTGTTGGCCATCCTTAAATAGCTCTTATATTTTTTGGATCCACTGTTATCCATTCTTGTGAAATGATATGGCCCAAATAATAAATTTGCTTCTGGTAGAATGAGCACTTGCTCAATTTGGCATACAATTGATACTCCCTCAATACTCGTAACACCATTCTTAAGTGTTTTTCATGCTCTTATTTGGACTTAGAATATATCAAAATATCATCCAAGAATACAATGAAAAACTTATCAAAGTAATTCTTGAATATACCATTCATGAGACACATGAAGACAATTGGTGCATTTGACAACCCAAATGGAACCACTGTGAACTCATAATGGCCATACATTGTTCTAGAGGAAGTCTTGCTGATGTATTCTTATTTAATTCTTACCCGCTAATAGCATGACCTGAGATCAATCTTGGAGAATATTTTTCATCTTTGAGTTGAACAAAGAGGTCATCTAGCCTAGGTAGAGGATACTTTTTCTTCACAGATACCTTGTTCAACTTCCTGAAGTCTATGCAAAGTCTCAAAATTCCATCTTTTTTCTTCGCAAATAATACTAGGGTACCCCAAGGTGACACACTTGAGCACATGTATCCCTTTTTGAGAAGCTCTTCCAATTGCATTTCCAATTCCTCTAGTTCTGGTGTACTCATCCTGTAAGGGATCTTAGATATTGGAGCTGCTCCAGGCATTAGATGGATAGAGAAGTCAATATCTCTCTTAGGTGGCAATCCTAGTATTTCCTTGAATACATCTTCAAACTCTTTTAGGAATACATAATCATGAATATTTTGTACCTTGTCTTTAGGTGTCTCTTCCATATGTGCTGCAAATATTTGACACCCTTCCCTATAACTCTTCTTTAGCTGCAAGGTTGAAATTTCCCCGACGGTTACTACCCTGGGAATTCCCTGTACTGTCCTTGAGTTCCCTTCCTCATACAAGTAAGTAAACACCTTATTATAACATTCTAGGACAACATGATATTGGTCCAACCAATCCATACCAATTAGGAAGTTATAGGAACCTAAAGGTATGATGTTAAAATCTACCTTGTTGCTCAATACATTCATGTCCATTGAACATGCTTTAACCACATCATTAATTTTTCTTTTAGCTCTTGTAGCTAGCTGCACCATCCAAGGTTTTCCAAGATTTCTTCTTGGCAATTGAAATCTTTCCGCCATTCTAGGATATCGATAAATATGACTAGCTCCTAAATCATTGAAAATAGCAATGGTTTGGTGGTTGATTTTACCTTCCACTTCAATCATGTGTGAATGAAACTCATATTTATTTGTTATCAAGAGTTGCATATATCCTTGGTACACTTCTTTTGATGTAGTCCACTTTTTCAGCTTGTTGTACACTGTAAGTAGTCTTCACTTTTCCACCTTTGTGAGGGAAATCTCTCAACACATGATCTCCTCCACAAGCCCAACATTGAATAGGTGGTTGCCTTGGTATTTTCCCAATTTCCTCTTTCATTTTGGTTTCTTTAGAGGTTGGTTGTCCCTGAGAATTTTTTTTGAAGAATGGTGGCTTGTTCCCCCTCTTCCTCTAGTCCATCATACTTTTCTTTTTGCTTTCCCACATCGTTTATAAAATTGGTCTTCATCTATGTTGATCATAAAGGAATTTATCTCTCCTTATAGTTTCCTCTAGAGTATTGGGATTGTCATACTCTATATTTTCACTGATAAACGATGGAAACCCACTAAGGTACCTATGAATATTAAATTTCTCATCATTGATGAAAGAAACATATTTCAGCAGCTCTAACAACCTTTTCTCATACTCATCTATGGTCATACTCCCAAGCTTGAGTTCAAATAAATCCTTCATTTTCTTGTCATAGTATCACTTAGTCAAGTATTTATTTTGGAAATACCTCTTGAACAACCTATAAGTTAGCTTCTTCTCATAAATGTTCTACACTTGCAAAAATTGATCCCACCACATTGATGCTTTTCCCTTGAGCTGATAAATGGAAATTCTTACTTCTTCTTGTGAAGAGTAGTTATGCAATTGGAAATACTTCATCGTTCCTAACAACCATGTCTCTACATCCTCATCCTTCTTGTTCTCACCATCAAATGTAGGAGGCTTGATTTTGTTCATTTCGCCTTGTATCTCATCCACCCCAGACCTTTTCTTATGCTTCCTAACAGGGGATGAACTGTAACTTTTGTGTGCTCTCTTAGTTTAATTCCTTGTGGAATGATGTTAATGTCTACCAACATTGTTCTTCCCCTCTCATAATGAGACTTGTGATTCCCTGACCTGCTTGACTCAGTCTCCTTATCCATATTCTTCTCTATTTTGTCCAATATTTTCACTAACTTGATGTTGAAGTCTTCCTGGTTATCTTTGGCTTTCGTAAGAATCTCATTATAAACTTTATAACTTTGGACATCATTTTTCAAACTTTTTACGGTCTCTACCAAGTTCGTACTTTCTTCCCTTCCTTTTCCACATCCATTTTAATTTGTACCTCCATTTCCTATATCGACATACAACCCTCTGATATCCTCCTCATGGTTGTAAGACCCCCGTGCATCTTCCATTATTCTTAACTTTGTGGTGATCTTGTTATGATATAAATGATGTCAATTCTACAAAATGTGCACTCAACATAATTTGTTAGGATTAATAATTTATAATTACCTAAAATTTCATATGAATTTGTTCCAATAATGTATCAAGATTATTTATTTCATGAATCTTCCCGAAAAGTATCAATACTTAGATCATTTTCATTTATGCAGACTCACGGACTCACAGACTCATGGAAAAATAGCTCTCCCTTTCATAAGTCCATATGAAAATTTCCCATACTTAACCATTTTCCTCTCCTTTGGACTCATAGACTCATGGACTTGTGGACTCATGGAAGAATAATTCTCCCCTTTCATAAGTCTGTCCAAAAATTTCACATACTTAACCATTTTTCCACTTCTTCAGACTCACATACTGTTGGACTCATGTACTCATAGTAAGTCCCTAGCACTTAACCATTTTTCGACTTCTTAGGAATGGCAGACTCATGGACTCATGGACTTGTAACCATTCTTACATAATTCCATCCGAAAAGTATCAACACTTAGCCATTTTTCTATATTTGTGGACTCACAAACTCATACTAAGTCCCAACACTTAATCGTTTTTCCACTTCTTCGGACTCGCAGACTCATGGAATTGTAACCTTTCACATAAGTCCATCTGAAAAGTCTCGAAACTTATCCATTTTTCCACTTCTTTGGACTTGTGGACTCATGAACTCACAGACTCATAATAAGTCCCAACACTTAACCATTTTCCACTTCTTCGGACTCATGGACTCACAAAATTTTAACCTTTCTTACATAAGTATGTCTGAAAAGTCTCAACACTTAGCCATTTTCCATATTTTTGGACTCAAAGACTCATACTAAGTCCCAAAACTTATCCTCTTTTCCACTTCTTCAGAATTAGACACTCACAAACTTGTAACATTTCTTACATAAGTTTGTCCGAAAATTCTCAACACTTATCAATTTTTCCATCTTTGCGGACTCATAGACTCATACTAAGTCCCAACACTTAGTATTTTTTCCACTTATTTGGAATCAAAGACTCACTAACTCATGGAATTGTAACTTTCCTTACATAAGTCCATCTAAAACGTCTCAATACTTATCCATTTTTCGATCTTTGTGGAATCATGGACTCATACTGAGTCCCAACACTTAGCCATTTTCCCACTTCTTCGGACTCCCAGACTCACATAATCATAAACTTATAAACTTTCTTACATAAGTACATCCACAAACTCTCGGCAGTTATCCATTTTTCCACTTCTTCAGACTCACAGAACCATAATAAGTCCCAACACTTAACCATTTTCCACTTCTTCGGACTCACGGACTCAGAGACTCAGAGACTCATAAACCTAATACTTATATTATTTCAATCTTCGTTCCTTCATGTACCTACCACAATGGTATAACAAATCACCTTCTTCCATGACATATGACAAGTGGTCCATTCCCACGTCATGATGATGTCGACGTACGGAAAAATACCATTTTTTTTCAATTTTGCCTATTTTCCAAAATTCCAAAAATGCTTAAATTCACCCAAAAATGAAAATTCCTTCTGGGGTCGTCATTAGAGATCTATGACTACGCTTAATATAACCAATTCAAGTGTGGTACATATATAGTTTTAAGCTAATTTGTAATTCGACTCTTTCACTTCGAATTTTCCATTAATTAGGTGTAGGAAATTGGGGCTTTTCCCAATTTCATTCCATTTTACCATGTTCGCTCAACAACCATTAATTTTATTCAATTTCATTCAGTCGACCATAGCCTTATATTGACTTCAATTTGACCATTTACAGGTCTAAACTTGCTCTGATAGAGATTAAAGTCCAGAAAAACTCATCCTTGGACTAATTCCCCAAATTCCTTGGGAATTTAACAACAACAAAAAATTGGGGCTTTGCCCAATTTCACCCATATTCTCTCGATCTTATCATGGAAACACCGTAACATTTTTTTTAAACAATTTGAAAATTTACTCTTCCTGAAATTATTTCAAATAGCTCTCTTGAAAGCTCTATAATTTCACTTCAGTGCTCTACTAAATGGCTCATGCAGGCTTAGTGTTGCAAGTTGGGCTCTAATACCAATTTGCAACATCCCCAACCACAATTGATGGGATATGCCACTAAAATGTTTCTCTTATCAACTCTGATACCAATTTGTGACAACCCCATTATCAGGGACTCAACAACATGCTTTGGTAATGTTCCCATCCCTGAGCTGACACACGCCCTGTGACATTATGAATTATGATACCATTAAATTAAATAATAAGTTCTTCATATTAACAAAGTTAAGTGTAAATAATAGCATAATACATTCTACCATAACATTTCATATACAAAATTTAACAAAATAGAATTCATGAAAAAAAAATCATACTTGCGCACACAAAGTAATTGAAATAAGGACTTGAAATACACTTATCTCAAGAAAATAAACACCAACTACACGTGTACCTTCCACATTCCTCCAAGTCTTAGACCACGCTTCTCATAAATCTCAGCAACGGGTCAGCCCTGAGATGGTGTTAAACTCTACCAGGGAAAAGGGAATACTAAGCTATTCTAAGTTGTGATAAGCAACATAATTGCTTCATCCAAGGTGCCAACTGCTGCAACTAGTCGGAGAACTCTTATTCCTCACATGCTCGTCCCACCCCAAGAAGTGTGCCCCTTATTTTCTCAACAATCCATCATCTTCCCCACTTCCCTTTTGGGGATTCAATAACATGTCAGACATGAATTCTTAGAGCCCCGTAGCTATTGTCCAATACACCAGGGAACAACTTTGAGTAGCTTCACGCCTAGAGAACTACTCACAGGCCTAGCAATCCACTTTTTCCTTAATACAACCTCAAAACCGCTTCTTCCATTCAAATCTCATGATAAAAATACAAGTACAAGCTCCTCGTTACAGTCTAGTACCTTCATGTATGACTAACAACTGCCTCCCCTAAAAGAATAGTTCCCCTCCAACATAATTCCCTTCGCACTATATCCACAATTATATATATGCATGTGTATTTTAAGACACTTGGCACTCCAAGAGAATCCCTTGTACCTACTTTTGATAATTGGGATATATATTAATATCCATTACTTTAGCTTTAAGGAATAATATTATATTATTACATTGGGATTAGGCCCCCTAGCTTAGCCCCTTCCTAGAATCTTAGCCCCTCTTTCCCTTTCTTGTAGAGTTTATCCCCCCATACTCTTTTATGTGGCCAGTCTGCAATAACAATGTCTTTTTCATAAATAGTATGAGCGTTTACATATTACAAAAATAGGCTCACTTGCCTTTAGCATCTAGGCACTTTGGCCTAATAACAACAGAGGAACCCTGGCCCAAAATATCCTGGCTCAGCAACCTACATTTTCCTTTACATTTATATGTACAATTGGGGTTTGGACTAGGGGTATTACACCAGAACCTGTAATTCTCATAGGGGTATTCCTATCCATATGGGTGCTCACATCACTAGGTATATGATGTTTTTGTCGATATCTTGCACACTTTCTTCTCAAATCTACAAGAATCTCAGGGATACAGATTGTCCATACATGTTCATTTTCATAACTTATCACACAAAGTAAAAACCATAATAGACATATTCCATTCACTTAGGGGTTCATTTCATTGAGTACAAAAATTCGCATTTCTCATTTCAATAAGAAAAATACATGTATACAACATTCATGCACAATTTAACAGGTCAAGTCAAATACTTATCTACACAGGAAAAATGTACACAACCAACTGACTGAGAGAGGATGAAATTCCTCCCAACCTTATTCTATATTGTAGAGTGTATTCCTATGGTACACCACCCCTGTTCCAAGATTTGATACCACAAGGGAAACAACTAATCTCGTTTCCAATCTCGAGTTGATCTAGGAAGGTTACTCTCCTTCCTCCTCTGACAATAACATAATTTCTCCCCTTCCCACTGAGCTCAACAACTCTACAATTTTATATGGTGGTTTATCAACTCTATTTATTGTACACAAGGGAGTCCCTTATCTACTAAAAAGTCCCTCGACAACCTCCCCTTATGAATGTCATTTTTTGTCTAGTAAGCACTAAGTTGTAGTCCTCTTTTTCTCTAGTCTGGATCTCAATCTTCTCCATTTCAGGGTGATCAATCTTAAATTGGATGAGATTTACATTTTCTTCAAGGAAACTCTTTGGTATTCAAATTATGCTCACAAACACCTCTTTTCGATGTGTCATTACTAGGTGAGTCTACTGCTCACTGACTATTTGTAAGGTTAGCTCTTCTCGATCTCATGTGTATTATGTTATTTCTTTTCTGTTCTTCTATGAATATGTTCCTTTGTGCATTCTCCCTTCTCCTCTGATACCACACTTTTTCTCTTGTTGTTCGTCTTGTCTAGTGGTGTTTTTCCACCTTTGGACTCTTCCTCCTCCAATATCCTTGTGATCCAGGTGGATATTGGTGGCCACCCACCTATTACAATTGGCTCCTCTTGATAGTTTTTAGTTCATCACGTTCTTTTGTACTTATTTGTAATTGTGGGCTCTACATTTCCATGGTTGTATGAAGTCCTACACTTATTCCCTATAGATATTGGTGGCCTCCCACCTAATCCAACTGGCTTATTTTGTATGTTTTCATGTCAGCACATATTTTTGTACTTTCAATGCCATTTTGGGGCCCTAAACAGTGTTTTTTGGCTCACCAGAGTCAAAATGTAGATGTAGTCAGAGTTTGACAGTGTAATGCATAGTTCTTGAAAAGACTTTTCCAATGGGCTATCATGCACCTAAAATGAAGGTCGTATGCAACATTTACGACCCTAGGAAGTTGAGGTACCAACTTACCCATAGGGACCCACATAAATTTTAGTGTTTCATCTCCTAGGGTTAGGTTTTTTTATGCAGGAGCGTCATTAGCGAGCATGCAGAGAGGACCACTCAGTGCTTGGGAATCTTTTCAAAATCTCAACGATGGTAGCTACGACGATCTTTTGAAGCACGCCTGAACTCAATGCCAGAAAATCTTTAGAGGCACACTTGAATGATTGTGAGAAAAGTGGGAGTTTCCACTCCTTCTTTGAATGCGACTGGACTAAGATAATTGTTAGGTTATGTTTTTGAGTAGACAAGTAGTCGGGGGTGACCCTAAGAGCCCTTTGAGATAAATAGAGGTTTTTATGCCCAAATGAGACGGTTGCAAGTTAGTAGGAGATTTATGAATTTTATTCATTGTTTTGAGTACAGTTGTAACCATTTTACTTTTGAATGAAGATAACAGAGGAAAATTTACCCAATGCATGGCGTGGACATTGTTTGCAATTCCCTATTATTGTGTTTTCATGAATGAATGAATTTTGTTGTGAGTAGATGGAATTGTGAATGTTAGTATGAGTTTCAATTTTTTCTCTTCTGTTGAATCAGTGCAAGGTGTGCACATAGAACGCAAGGAGTGCATTGACAGGATTTGTTTCGGTTCCGAATCTTAGAATATATAGCATGAAACTTTCCCTTTGCAAGGAGTACAGAGCGACTGCTACAAGGTGTGCATAGTCGCCTGCAGGAACTCAAATATTGTGTAAGAATTGGTTGCAAGGTGTACATCGAGTGAAAGGAGAATGCCATGAGGGTGAGAAGAATTTATTTTCAAGAAATCATACAGACTTGAGTTATCGAGAATCCCTTAAATGCAAGGAGTGCACGGGAAGCCGAAACTTTCATGAATGCCAAGCTCATGAGGGATATCAATTTTCAGAAGTGTAGTCGAAGTTTGAGAGACAGACTCGTAGGAGGCTCAAAGGTAAATACCTTTGAAGAATTAGAAAATATTCTAAGTCAGAAGAGATCAGAAGCTTAGAACGAGGTCGAGTGCAGAGTGTCCCAAGAAGGCATCAAAAGGTCTTTGAAAAAGACGTAGAAGGACCAAGTCCCTTAGAAACTGAGTAAGTGAAAGTCTACACACAGAGCGCAAGGGTACGCCAGGGAAAGGTTTAAATTCCATTGCCAAAGCTCAGAAGGAGAAACCTCAAGTAAATTCGAAAAGAGCCATTGAGGGCCCAGACGGACGGTAGAAATTGACTATCGGGAAGTCAGATATTGGAAGGAAGAAGGGAGCTTCTCTCCAAAATCGTGAAACACGAATTTCCTATTCACGTTAGAAGATCTAGACTGTTAGATCTTGGGGAGTTGTGAGTCATTTCTTTGACGCTCACAAATATCGGAAAATCGGGAGTCAGGGAAGAGAGGTGTTCAATTTCCAACTTCGTGAAACACGAAGTATTAATGAGTGAGAAGATACCTAAGCCATTGGAGAGCGGGTGGTTGTGGACAGTCAATATGACATCGAGAGTTTGCATATTGGGCTCCAAAAGAAGAGGAGTGGACTTCTTTCAGGAGACGTGAAGCGCAAAGTCTCGAAGCACAAATTCTCAAAGTTCTTGGAAGATTGCCTCGAGGTCATAGCAAGGGGTCATGTCGAGGAAGGTTAAGGGAGGAGCTAGTGGGAGCTAGGATCTAGCTTGCATTTTTGGGAGTTGATAGGTCAGGAGAGTCGAGGTGACTCAAATGCAAAGTGATGCAGACACCCTCCCCTTCGGGGTTCTGCGACCTCCCAGTGTCTGGATTATTCAATCCCCTCGAGATGAAACAACTCTTTGGTCCTTGCTGGAACCCCAAGTAAAAATATTCACAGGTCCCTTTATGAAACTCGCCCTGTGTGAACAACCACCAAGCACGAGATCCATCCCACGTGACCACGGGCTATGACCGTG
>SNQJ01S0005676.1:168901-180805 GCA_010110895.2 Picea sitchensis | reverse complement strand
TCGCACTCAGTGCTAATTCACACGGGGAGGAATTCATAAGGACCTGTGGATTTGTATTCGGGATTCTAGTGGGGAATCGAAGGGCTTCTCCATCTTTAGGAAAGATAATATCCAAAGACTGGGAGGTCAGCAGACCCTGTTGAGATAGGGGGTCTGCACGAAGTGGTATCAGAGCAGAAATTTCCTTGCAGACAACAGGAAAAGGAGAAGAGACAAAAGAACTTGAAGTTGTATTCTATGTGTGTGACATACAGTCAACATAATGTCACCGCGGAGATGAGTGGAACCACCTTTATCCAATTGGGTTGTAGAAAGGGAGATGCGAGAACTTCGTGAAAGATTAGAGGCGATGGAGGCAGCGCAAAGAAGAGAACCTGATGCTGGAGACATCAATGATGCAAAGAGTGAAGAAGTAGAAGTCGAATAAGCTGCAGGAGAGAATGTTGTCAAAGAACGTTTGTTGAGGGCAGTTGTTAGATTGGGATCTAGAGCTAAGATAGAGGTCCCAATGTACGAAGGAAATTTAGATGTTGAAGAGCTGTTGGATTGGATAAGATCCATGGACAAACATTTTGACTATGAAGATGTCTATGAAGAGAAGAGGGTGAAACATACTATCAACAGGATAAAAGGACATGAAACACTATGGTGGGATGAACTGCAAGCTAACAGGAGAAGCAAAGGAAAACAAAATATAAATAATTGGGACAAAATGGTAGCCAAGATGAAGGCTAAATTCATGCCCAAAGATTATTAGATCAATATGTTCAGGAAATCGCAGAACCTGAGATAGAAGGGTATGACAATTAAGGAGTACACAGAGGATTTCTATAGGTTGAACATCAAAACTGGAAAAAGGGAGAAAGATGAAGAAAAAGTTTCCAGATATATAAATGGCCTAAGATATGAAATCCAGGATGAGATCAGCATGATGTCAGTAAGGCCAGTGGAGGATGCTTATCAGTTTGCACTGAAGGCAAAAGAGAAGTTAGCTAGAAAACAAAGCCAGCGAGGAAAGAGGTAAAAGCCCATCCCCAAACAAAATCAAGTGAGTTACCCATGACAAGGCACATAAGTCAAATGACAAGACTGAGAAACCACATAGTCACTCAGAAAGAGGAGGAAGTTCTTGAGGAATACAGGGTGGTGGAAGAAGCTCTTCTAGAGGCAGAGGAAGAAGCAGAGGAGGAGAAGTAAGATGCTATGCCTGTGGAAAGACAGGGCACATGTCTTGGGAATGTACCGAGAAAAAGAAAGAAGGAGGAGGTGAAGATCACATCTCAGAAGCACATAGAAGAGATGTTGAATAAGAAGGAGAAAAGGATGGAAGATCCATGATGTTGAGAAATTTTCTCTTAAAACCAGAGGCAGAAGTTGAAAATCCAGTGCAGAGGAATAGTCTCTTTAGGATAGCTTGCAAGACTAAAGACAGGGTATGCAAGATGATAATCGACAGTGGGAGCACTGATAAATTAGTATCCATGGATATGGTGGAGAAATTGGAGCTGGACACAACTGCACATCCAAAGCCATAGAAAGTCTCATGGTTGCAGAAAGGACACCAGGTAATGGTTACTAAACAATGCTTGGTTGAATTTAAGATAGGAGGATATAGAGATGAAATTCTATGTGATGTAATTCCCATGGATGTATGCCATATTTTGTTGTGAAGACCATGGAAGTTTGATAGGAATGTCATTCATGATGGGAGGAAGAATACACACACCTTGGAGAAGAATGGTAGAACACACATGTTGTTGCCAATATAGGAGAAGAAGGTGAAAGAAGAAGCCAKCACAAGCATACTTCTCATGAGCAGGAAGGAGCTCCTGAAAGAAGTCAAGAAGGAACAAAAGATGCAGTTCACTGTGGTGAGGAAACCTAGAGTTATCCTTACAAGTACATCGATGGATGATTTGCCGAAAAAAGTTCAGGAATTGTTGGATACTTTTGCTGAAATAGTGGTGGATGAGCTACCTAACGCATTACTACCCATCAGAAGTAACAACCATCATATCGATTTGATACCAGGAGCAAGTCTGCCAAACAAAGCAGCATACAGGTTGACACCTCAAGAGAATGAGGAAGCAAAGAACCAAGTCCAGGAATTGTTAGACAAGGGTTTGGTCAAAGAGAGCTTGATTCCATGCACAGTACCAACTGTGTTGAGTTCAAAGAAGGATGGAGGATGGAGAATGTGTACAGACTCAAGAGCCATTGATAAGATCACCATCACGTATAGATTTAATTTACCAATAATGGATGATTTAATGGATTGTTTAAGTGGAGCAAATTTCTTTTCTAAAATAGATCTAAAAAGTGGGTATCACCATATTAGAATGAAATAAGGTGATAAGTGGAAAACAACCTTTAATACAAATGAAGGTTTGTATGAGTGTCTTGTTATGCCATTTCTCTTAACAAATGCCCCGAGTAATTTGATGAGGTTGATGAATGAAATAATGAAAGATTTCATTGGCAAGTTTGTGGTTGTGTATCTTGACGATACACTGATCTTTAGCGGGACTAAGGAGGAGCATTTGAGTCACCTGACACTAGTGATGAGGAGACTACAGTAGGATAAGTTGTTGATAAATATGAGGAAGTCCTCTTTTATGAAGACATAACTCATTTACTTGGGCTTTGTGATCTCTTCAAATGAACTGAATATGGATCCAAAGAAGGTGAAATAAATCAAAGAATGGTCGTCACCAAAGAGTACGTTTGAGGTAAGGAGCTTCCATGCATTAGCAAGCTTCTATAAGAAGTTTATCAGAGACTTCAGTGGAATTTGTGCACCAATGATGGATACAGTGAAGAAGAAGAACAAGTATTTTTAATGGACAGAGGAGGCTGAGAGGAGCTTCAATATACTGAAGGAGAAAATAATAGAATGCCCAATTATGGTCTTGCCAAATTTTTAAAAGACATTTCAGGTGAGATGTGATGCAAGTGGAGTTGCAATTGGAGAAGTTTTGAGTTGGGACAATAAAAATGTTGCCTATTTTAGTGACAATTTGAATGAGACCAAGAGAAAGTACTCCACGTATGATGGATTTTTATGCCATAATTCAAGCCTTGAATAAATGGAGAAATTACCTTTTCCCACGGGAATTTGTCTTGTATAGCGATAACCAGGCTTTACAATTCATAACCAGATAGGGAAAATTGAATCAAAGGCATGTAAAATGGGTTGAGTTTATGCAGAATTTTACATTTGTCATAAAATATATTGTTGGGAATTCTAACAAACTTATTGATGCATTAAGGAGATGTTTGATTCTACAGGAATTTCAGGTGAAGACCTTGGGGTTTGAACACCTTAAGGATATGTATTGTTATGATCCAAATTTCAAGGAAGCATATGAAGCATGTGAAAATCATGTACTAGGAGAAATAAGCCAGTGGACAGAGTACATTATTCAAGAGGGATTATTGTTCAAGGGAAGTCAGTTGTGCATACAAAAATTCTCAATGAGGGATAACCTTTTGAAGGAAAAGCAAGGTGGGTGATTGGCTGGACATTTCGGCCATGATAAAACATTTGCACAGTTGAGTAGTTCATACTATTGGCCAGGTATAATAACATAAGTGATAAAGTTTGTGAACAGATGTAGAATTTGCCAACATGCAAAAGGAAAAAGACTGAACATTGGATTGTATCAACCATTGCCAATACCAGAGAGGCCTTGGGATGAAATAAGCATGGATTTTGTGTTGGGAATTCCAAAAACACAAAGAGGATTTGATTCCATATTTGTGGTGGTGGATAGGTTTTCAAAGATGGAACACTTTATCCCATGCCAGAAGATGAGTGATGCAACACATGTTGCAAATGTGTTTTTCAAGGAAGTTGTGATACTTCATGGCCTACTCAGAAGCATTGTCTCGGACGAAGACACAAAAATTGTTGGTCATTTTTGGAGAACACTATGGAAGATGTTGGGGATAGATTTGTCCTTCAGCTCAGCTTATCACCCTTAGACAGATGGACATAATGAGGCGGTAAACAAAATTTTGGGAAACTTATTGAGAAGTCTGGTCACTGAGCATCATAATCAGTGGGATCAGATTCAGACACAAGAAGAATTTGCATACAATGACTCACCAAACAGGAGCACTGAAAAGATCCCATTCCAAATATTGTATGTAATTCAACCCAGGGGAGTATCTGAGTTGAGAGAATTGGAACAGAGTGAGATCATGAGTGTTGGAGCAGAAGATTTTTCTACAAAAATGTAGAAGCTCCATATCTAGATCAAAAGACAGATGTAGAGTTCGAACCAAGAGTACAAGCGCAGAGCTGATGAACATCGCAGAGAAATTCAACTTGAAGTAGAGGATCGGGTTCTGGAACATCTTAGGAAAGAAAGGTTCCCTAGGGGAACATATAACAAGTTAAAAATGAAGAATATAGGACCATGTAAGATCTTGATGAAGTTTGATGCAAATGCCTGTGAGATTGAGCTACCAGATGGTGTGGGAATATCACCCATATTCAATGTTTCAAACCTGTATCCATGCAAGAAAGATGACATGGAGGGATCAAAAGATAAAGAGAAGATTCATTGGGAGAAACAAATGCCTATAGAAGAAAAACCATAGATGGAGAAGATAGTTGATCGGAGGATTGGAAAAAAGACTAGAAGGAAGACCTATTTTGAATATCTGGTCATGTGGAAGGGACACCTAATAGAAGATGCCAGTTGGGAAAATTAAGATGATATCCACAAGCATGGAAAGTCGGTGCAGGAGCTCATGGAGAGGAGTCCATGATTTGTTTTCAAGGTGAGTATGATGCATGAGAATCGTTAGCGAGGACGCAGAGTAGGACCACTCAACACCTGTGAATCTTTTCAGAATCTCAATGCTGGCAGTTACGATGATCTTTTGAAGCATGCCTGAACTCAGCGTTGAAAAATATTTGGAAGAACTCTTGAATAATCGTGAGTGAAGTGGGAGTTTCCACTCCTTCTCTAGAATGCGACTAGAATAAGATAGCCTTTAGGTTAGGTTTTGGAGTAGACAAGTAGTCGGGGGGAACCCTAAGATCCCTCTGAGATAAATAGAGTTTTTGTATGCCCAAATGAGGTGGCTGCAAGTTAGTAGGAGATTACTGAATTTTAGTCAATGTTTTGAGTACAGTTGTAGCCAGTTTACTTTTGAATGAAGATAACAGAGGAAAATTGACCCAATGCATGGTGTGGACATTGTTTGAAATTCTCTGTTATTTTGTTTTCAGGAATGAATGAATTTCATTGTGAGTATATGGAATTGTGAATTTTAGTATGAGTTTCAATTGTTTCTCTTCTGTTGAATCGGTGCAAGGTGTGCACATAGAACACAAGGAGTGCGTTGATGGGATTTGTTTGGTTCCGAAGCTCAGAAGAGATAGCATGAAACTTTCCCTTTGTAAGGAGTGTAAAGTGACTTTTGCAAGGTGTGCATAGTAGCCCGCAGGAACTCAAATCTTGCGTAATAAGTTTTTGCAAGGTGTGCACCGAGCAAAAGGAGAATGTGAGGAGGGTGAGAAGACTTTATTTTCAAGAAATCATTTGGACCCGAGTTATCGAGAATCCTTGAAATGAAAGGAGTGTGTGGGAAGACGAAACCTTCACGAAGGCCAAGCTCAGGAGGGATAGCACTTTTCAGAAGTGTAGTCAAAGTCCGAGAGACACACTCATCGGAGGCTTAAAGGTAAATACCTTTGAATACTTAGAAAATATTCTAAGCCGGAAGAGATCAAAAGCTCAAAAGGAGGTCAAGTGCAGAGTGCGCCAAGAAGGCATCAGAAGGTCTTTGAAAAAGACACAGAAGGGTCGAGTCCCTTAGAGACTGAGTAAGTGAAACATTAGGGAAAACTGGTGCAAGTCTACACATAGAGCACAAGGGTGCACCAGGGAAAGGTTTAAATTCCATTTCTAAAGATCAGGAGGAGAGACATCAAGTAAATTGGCAAAGAGCCACTGAGGGCCTAGACGTACGGTAGAAATTGACTATCAGGAAGTCGGAGGTCGAAAGGAATAAGGGAGCTTCTCTCCAAAATCGCGAAATGCGAAATTAATATTCATGAAAGAATATCTAGACCATTAGATCATGGGGAGTTGTGAGCCATTGATTTGACGCTTGCAAATATTGGGAAATCGAGAGTCGAGGGAGAGAGGTGATCAGTTTTCCAACTTCGTGAAATGCAAAGTCTCGATTCACAAGAAGAGACTTGATCCGTTGGTTCACAGGTGGTTGTGGAACATCGATCTGACGTCGGGATTTCGCATATCGGGCTCCAGGAGAAGAGGAGTGGACTGCTTTCGGGAGACGTGAAGGGAGAAGTCCCAAAATGCTTGGAGGATTGGCCCGAGGTCATAGCAAGGGGTCATGTAGAGGAAGGTTAAGGGAGGAGCTAGTACGAGCTAGGCTCTAGCTCAGATTTTTTGGAGTTCAGAGGTCTAGATAGTCGAGGTGACTCACATGCAAATACCCGACACTCGAAGTCACGAAGTGCCTTTAGGTAAGACTTGTGGTCACCGTTGGTGATCACGTGGGGGGGGGGAAGCTCGCACTCAGTGCTAATTCGCACGGGGATGAATTCAAAAGGACCTGTGGATTTGTATTGGGTATTCTAGCAGGGAATCAAAGGGCTTCTCCATCTTGAGGACAGAGAATATCCAAAGACCAGGAGGTCAGCAGACCCTGTTGAGGTAGGGGGTCTGCACCATTTTTGGATATCTAGGGTTTTGGCATTCATGAGTAATGTTAAAAATGCTTATGGAGCCTCATTGTAATCATTCTTCTCAGAAAGATGCACGTAGAATCCACATCTCTTCTCAGATATAGCTACCACCATTCGAGAAAGTGTTTCAGTTCTACATTTTTACAGTTTCAACCTATTTCATTTATTCAATAGAAGATATTGTTCACTGGATATTTGTGTTGTTCTTCATATATTTTTGTTTATTGTATTCAGTCTATTAATTAGTTTGTTCCACTCCCAAATCCGTATCAATGGTATCAAAATGGTCTGTTCTTCATTTAATTTTCTTCATTCATGTCCCTGGAAAGATTTGGGTACAAGAAGTTGGGACTTGAACCAATCGAGCCATTGCAAGATTGACCATGCCAAGCCCGACAACAACCCATGGGGAAAAAAAATAAAGATGATGGAGCAGGATATCATTTTAAAATGGTTCTCGAGGAAGACCTTGTATGAAAACGGAATGAAATGATGCACAACTTTGCACAAATCCTTCGGCGACTTCCCACAGGAGAAGCATCTTCATCAAGCGACCATGCAAACCCATTCAAGGTACAAGTAAATTTTGATATTCCATTATTTGAAGGACTGATATATGCGGATTTTGTGGATAAATGGTTGAATATGGTTGAAGATTATTTTTTTTTCCACGAATTTTTCGATAGGCAACAAATTACTTTTTCACTCCTCAAGGTCATCCCCCATGTTAAGGAATGGTGAGATACTTACTCTGAGAAAAGGGCCATAGAGGAATCTGAAATATTTGTGGTTTCCCCTACATGGTATTCCTTTTAGGATGCCATTAAATAACAATACTCTCCTGTTGGATGCTATGAGGACCAACACACCAAATGGACCACACTGTGTATGGAAAGGGACCAAGAAGTACCAAATTTCAACAATATTTTCTATACCTTGTGCACCAAATTGCGTATCAAATGCTCTGAGTGACATCTAGTGCTCAAATATCGTGGTTGTTTTCATAGATACATTCAAACAAAAATGGATCTTCTAGACATCTCTTCATTGGGTACGACTTATAGATATGATGTCAATATCGAGCAGAAATTTAAGCAGAAGAGGCAAGAATTTGGATATGAAAACTCCTCATAGCCAAAGCAGGGAAAAATCGGCTCTAACCCACACAAAAAGTGACAGAGAAAATATGGCCACTCTCAGTACAACCAGTCAAAGCCGAAACACAAGAAGGGAAATGAGAAGACGAAGAAGGACACATGAAAATGGTGTGAATACCATAAAATCCCTTGGCACAACATTGAAGAATGTCGCTCCAAGTAGTCACTC
Source organism: Picea sitchensis (assembly GCA_010110895.2). Taxonomy (NCBI): domain Eukaryota; kingdom Viridiplantae; phylum Streptophyta; class Pinopsida; order Pinales; family Pinaceae; genus Picea; species Picea sitchensis. Next base: position 172,749 of record SNQJ01S0005676.1, on the reverse strand, counting down.
GTGGCCAACATGAAAGCTTCCGATTCAGAGGATGATTTTGACTCCAAATCAAATATAGAAGGAGGAAAGCATATTATCGATAATGAACCTAGTGCCAGTGTTGCTACCACCAAAGTCAAACGAAGTGAACCAGGAGAACAAGATGATGGGGAACGCCTCTTTCACTCACAGATGTGGGTAAAGGGGGATCCGCTTCATTTCAATGTCAATAGTGGAAGTCAGAAGACCTTGATCTCAGAAGAGGTCATCAAGCAATTGGACCTGCCAACAAAACTGCACCCGCAACCCTACACCATCGACTGGATTCGCCAAGGAAGAGATATTTGTGTCAGCGAACAGTGTTATCTTCCCTACGACATGAAGTCTTTCAAAGATGAGGTATTGTGTGATATTTATCCCCTTGAAGTTTTTGATGTTCTTTTAGGACAAACATATTTGTTGAAGTGTCATATTGTGTATCATTCTATACCCCGTAATGTTATTATTACTTTGGGTAGACAATTGTACAGGATACCAGAGACAGTGTTGCCTACCCCCATTTCTTTAATATCTGTTAAGTAATGCAACAAGTTCATTTCACAGACAGGTAAGTTCATCTTCTTTGTGATCCGTGCTCACAACAAGAAAAAGGTTTCTGTCACATCTATGGCCTCTACACATATCCTCTCTTTGGATCAGAAGAAAGTGGATGAGATTGTGGAAGAGTATAGATACATATTCTCCTCACCCATCGAGGTATCGATGCATTGCCAAGTCAAGCATCCAATTGATCTAACCCTTGGTTCACCTCTACCTAATGGACCAGTCTATCGTTGCTCGTTGATGGAAAATGATGAAATCAAGCGTCATATACAAGAACTTCTTCAAAAGGGGCACATCAGACCCAACTCCTCCCCTTGTGGAATCCCAATTGTACTGGTGCAGAAGAAGGACGGGACCTGATAACTCTACATTGATTACAGATCATTAAACAAAATAACAGTCATGAAACAATAACCAATTCCCAATATTGATGACCTTAATGACCAACTCAAGGGGGAAAAATTATTTAGCAATATTGACCTAAAGCCTGGAAACCACTAGGTTCCCATCGAACCAACTGATGTATCGAAGACAACTTTCAAATCTAAAGAAGGCCTTTTCGAATGGATGGTCATGCCCTTTGGCTTAACAAATGGACCAACAAATTTCATGAGGTTGATGGATGATGTATTGAGAACCTTCACCAACTCCTTTGTGGTGGTATATTTGGATGACATCCTCATCTTCAAAAGAACTTGGGAGGAGAAGATGCGACATATTCAACAGGATTTGAGAAATCTATGGTAGCATAAGCTATATTCCAGCTTGGAAAAATGCTCCTCTGGAATAAACAGGGTCCAATACTTGGGCTACATTGTTGATGAGCATGGGGTACATGTTGATCCAACTAAAATCCAAGTCATTCATGGCTATCCAACCTCGACTACACTAACCGAGCTTCGGAGCTTCTTGGGTTTGGCCAACTTCTACTGACAGTTCATGTATGGATTCTCCCATTTTGCATGGGCCCTTAGCCAAGTGACCAAGGGCAGTTGTAGGGAAGAGTTCGTGTGGGGGAAGGAAAAAAAATGAGCATTTGATGATCTGAAGCATCACTTGTTCTCAACTCCAGTACTCTCCTTGCCCGATCTGCAACAAACCTTCAAGATTGAGACTAATGCATCTAACTATAATGTTGGAGTATTTCTCACTGGACACGATCATCCGGTGGCCTACCATATTGAGACACTCTCAGATATTATTAAAAAATACCCCACCTATGACAAGGAAATGTATTCCATTGTACAAGCATGTCGTCAATGGAAAAATTACATTCTTGGAAAGGAAATGATCATCCACACTGATCACAATCCTCTGTAGTTCATATAGACACAGGGGAAGTTTCAAAACAACCGACATCATATGCGGTCCACCTATATGCAACAGTTCCATCTCAACATCAAGTGTAATATAGGAAGAAAAAATCTTGTCATTGACTACCTCGGTCAACCTCCCATGGTTTCACTCATCACTTCGATCCATTACTATGGACATGAGGCATCTAAGTGACCCAAACTCTATCAGCAAGATCCAAACTTCTCCACCACCTATCATCTCTTGGGTACAGGTGCGAATGTCACCGATTTTCACATGCAATACAAATTGTTATGCCATCTGGGCTATCTATGTGTTCCTACAAGCGAGCCTGAAAATATGTTTTGGGAATCCCACTACAGTCAGATGGCAAGAAATTTTGGTGTGGAGAAAACTGTGGCCGTTCTATAGAAACATTTTTATTGGCCAAAAAATCGACAGGACGTCAACAAGTATATCAGATCTTGCATTCCATGTGCCATTTCCAAGCTAGCCAGCAAGAAGAAAGGATTATACACCTGTCCTCCTACCCCCGAGAAGCCTTGGGAATCCATCTTGATGGATTACATGTCTGGCCTTCCATCCACCAGGAAAGGAAATGATTGTGTATTTGTGGTCATTGATCAATTTTTGAAGATGGCCATCTTCACATCCTGTAAGAAGAACATCACAATGACATATACTGCCAAGATCTTCTTCGAACGCATGTGGGTACATTTTGGGATACCACATACCATCATCTCCGACTAGGACAATCGGTTCCTCAACACATTTTGGTTGAGTCTCTGGTTGTTGTTGGACACCAAGCTCACTAAATCCACTGCTTTCCACCCCCAAACAGAAGGCCAAACAAAGGTCGTCAATCATATGCTTGTGCAGATCCTGTGCATGTACAACTCTAAGCATCCACGTACATGTGATGAACATCTCCCTTATGTTCAAAACAGTTACAACATGGCTCTCTATAGCTCCACCGGCCATAGACCATTTCAGATGGGGCTGGGATTCCAACCCTTGGGTCCCATTGATGTTGCACTACCTCTTGCAACCACATAGACAAAATCTTCCCATGTTTAGTCTGAGACCGAAAAAGACATCATATTCATTGAGTAGATTCAACACATCTACCAATACGTCCATGAGATTTTGTAGAAATCCAATGCTAAGTACAAGAAACGTAATGATGAACACAGGGTACCGCACCAATTTCAAGTTGGAGACAAGGTGTGGTTACATTTGAAAAAAGAGCGTCTTATAGGGCCCCATCGGAAGCTTTACTCACTTTGTTATAGGCCTTACATTATCACAAAGGTTGTGGGTAACAATCCTTTTGAGCTCAACAATACACCCTTCCTTGGCTTGCATCCAGTGTTCAATGTGAACCTCCTTCGGCCATATTTTCCACCATTATTGGACACCTCAGATATCACAGAATAAATGACACCAATAGAGCTCAACCCTTCTTGCATGTAACATGCATCCACTGATCATATAATAGACACACATGTCAAGGGAACTCGCCAGCAAAGGATCCAACTTCATCAAGTTGTCAAGGAAGGGCGGCTCCTCCACCAAGGAAAGTGTCTCCCCCAGGGCCAAATTCAGCAGTGGTTTCCTCACCTAAAGGGGGAAATCAAAACAATGGAGACCATTTATTCCTAAGGGCGTGGGACTAATCTAGGTGGTCTTGTACACTGTGTCCTGGTGTTGAGTCCCTGCGAGCTGTGCAAGAATTCTGGCCTGTATCAATGGATTAGCAGGGCATAGGAAAAACTTACCAAAATTTTACCAGGGTTTTTTGCATTGGGTGGTTAAATCCTTACTCCAATTTGATGGCAGTCATCACCTTAGCTTGAATCCTTTTCATGACTTAAGAATTGATACCCTTCCTAAACTCGTTGTCTGTCTGGAAAATTGTAAGTATATATATATATATATATATATATATATAT
>SNQJ01S0005676.1:149458-168891 GCA_010110895.2 Picea sitchensis | reverse complement strand
TCAAGATGGGAAATCATTGATCAATGTCTCTTGGTTCTAAAAAAAAACGTTTTTTCATAAAAGGCATCAAAGCTCCTAAGGACCTTTTTGATGTCCAAACTAGAGACGAGAAAAATTGGGAGACTGTAAAAGCAAAGTTCAAACTTGGAAATCCAAAGAAGATGATCCTTGAAAAGGTGCAAAATTTGATCCTTGATAATCTCTTTCTCAAGTTCAACATTCCAAGGCCCCAACCTTGGTAAAGAAACTATAGATGGAATCAAATGAATAACTTTATGAAGTATAAGCCATCATATGGATATATTAGGTGGTTATAAAAAAGGTCTATTATTTTTTTTATAACCATAACATAATTTTGTATTATATACAAAATATTTGTTGTGTCAAATCTAGCAGCATTTACAATCCCTATATCCTTTAAATATCCACAAAACATAGCATATTTTTAAATTGACATCTACATACAAAAGGTGACTTTCTATACAAGAGTTCCAAGTATTTCTTCTAGTATCATGCCTAATGAATTGACACAAAATACAAATGGATTTAAAGAACATTCATACTGGTTTAAATGTGCACATTGTCTTTCTCTTATTCCCCCTCACCAAAGTTAGTGGGGATTGCACCTTCAATCTCCATGGGAACTTGATTTTGATAAACTATTTCAGCCTCCACTATGACTGCTTGATTCGAGCTTTGATTAACATGGTTGTTGGAAGCCAGGGAGAGAGTATCCGCATGCTGTGATAAAACCAAGTAGAGAAGTCTGCTACATTTTGTCTCTAATGAATATATTCGGTGCTTCTGGAGAAGAATAAGGTTTGAGTAATGAGCATTCTACATTATGCTAGTCTATTCCAACTTTTCTACTTTGGAGGAAATGACTAGAAGGGCGTTGGAATTATCCTGATTAATTTTTGCATGCTTGTGCAGAACCTGCCTTAATTCCCCGAGGTCGTCACTTTACATGAATACACGAGCTTCCTCTGCCACCTAGGTACCTGTCAAAGGGAAGTTGGGTGCTAATACACTAAACTCAAGACACCAATTAGAGATAGACTCCCCAATTCCACTACTCAAGGATACAAAATTTGCAATATCACTCAAAAACAACCCCACAAGATAGAACAAAATAAACATAGAAAACTTGTTTAAAACCAAGATAAAACAAATGAGAAACCGCATTGCAAACCAAACCTTCCCCTTCTCCACCATTTGAAACGACAACTCACCATAACCTTGCCCTCACACCTTCCAGTATTCCAATCGATGCTCGATGTCAACTCTAATATATCTCTTAGGTGATATGTTGAACCACCACCAAACTGAACTGTCATTGAATCACCTTGGGAAGAAGCTCCACACTTGAATTATCCCATATCACTTGCAAGGCTTCATCATGGAGCATTAATATCCCACATGTGAAATGTACCAAAGTAAATGTGAGAGAGAGGCTTGTTCGCTCTTGATGATTTTCCATATGCAACTCCAATTATGAGTCATCGATAATGGAAAAGTTGTTTTTATGTTCATTAATAAATGCTAATGAAAAATTGAAGGGATTGTGAAATAGTTGGAACCCCCATTTTCCATTATGGTTCCAAGATTTAAAGAAGTGGAAAATTTTTCCCATGCATCTTCCTCACTATTCAAATTCTTCTTGATATGGAACATGGAGATATGGTTGAATTGTATTAAAACCTATTTGATCCTAGAGACAATTCTTTGAATCTTATTCCCTCTAGGATTCGTTTGAGTAATTATTTCTTTAATCGTTAGCAGTGAATCCTCGATGACGACCAAGGTCTCGAGTCCATGTTTTTTTGTGATGAGGAGTCCAAAACACAATGAGTAAGCTTCGAATAGATTATTTGACATGTTCCCTAGCCCCCATGCATAATGAACAATCTTGTTCCCACTGGGATCATGAAGAATCCCCCTCGCACTTGCTAAAAAATACCTATTCTAGAAGTCAAATTCAATGAGGTTTAGAGAATCAAATCTAAGGAGAAGACATGGCCTTATCATTTAAAGTATATTTGGAAGTGCCCCCTTAGGCTAGCTAATTCTCCCTAGCCCTTACCACATAGAGGCTTACCCATCAAGCATTGAATACAATCTCTATGAATCTATGCATCCCAAATGCCCCTTGTGTCAGGAAAAAATAAACATCAAAACATATGTTTTGGTTATGTAAATATTCTCAATGTGCTTGGGATTGGACATATGAGTTATTCCACTCTTTTCTATTGGACAAGATTACTTGAAATGTTACTTTGTTAGGAGACTCTACCGTGGGTTGTGAATTTTCACACTACATAGCATTGGATGATAATGGACATATTATATCATTTCTAGAAAACTAGAAATGAATGTATTTTTACAAACATAGAGAACAACCAAAAAGATTCACTTGGTAAGAAGACTCTCTAATCTATGTCCACCTACTTCTACAGATCATCAAATCCGTAAAGTGGAGATGGAAATAACTTACTTGCATGAATTGATGGATTATTGAACCAACATGTTGTACACTATGACTAGGGTTCCCCCTAAAGGGCATTTGTCTACCCACTTTTATCACTCTTGCGGATCTACTGGTTGTTGTTATTAGCACATGGTAGGTCAAGTTGTAAGAGAGTATTAGGAAAGAAAATGGAGTTGGCATTTAGTGAAAGTCCCGGAGCCTCCCTAATTTGATAAATTTTATGTTGTTCCTTTGGCCATCTCAAAGCCAAAGTGTACAAAAGAACCCAAGTAGGTCAATGATGGATGGGAATATATAATGGATGGGAATATATAGTTGCAAATCTTGGGCGCACAACTAAAGGATGGGGGGCTCCTCTTGAGCACAAAGATCCTTCACCTAATGCAATTTAGGTTCCTACTATTGCATGATATGTTCATTCGCTCTATCCAATTGGCTTGTACTATGCTTATTATTTTCTTCATTGCACCATGGGATACTTTAAAACTTTTAAATTTTGACTACCTTGCATCACTTGTTTTGATTAGCTAAGATTTATTATGCCTATCAACCTTGCATGTTGGTTATTGATGTGCAATGCATTTTTATTTAACGTTTATTTTTTCTGTATATAAATGGAAGTGTGAAAATATGAAGTATTTTGTAATAAATAAATAAAGCAAATGTCAAGTTAATTGCAATAGGGATAAAAAAATTAGGGCGCGTTTACTAAATTTGGATTTTAAATGGGTTTATGCTAGGGTTTTATTTTTAATTTTATTTGTGGTAAATATTTTTTTTTTGAAATATAATACAGAGATGAAAAGTTATATATGTTATTATCATTTACAAATTTTATTTTTAATTTATAATTCTTATTTGAAATAGGATTAAAGAGTTAGTTAATAAGTATACAAATTCAACATTTTTTAAGGAAATTCTTACCTAAATTTGGTCGGAAATTTTCCTGGAAAGTTACAATTTCACTTGATTGATGGGAACTTTGACCATGAAACTCTTTCCTTGAAGGTTTTGGCCCATTTTAAGACAATATAGATTGTTGAAATTTCAAAAACATGAGTGGATCAACACAAAACTTCACCTCGCAAGAAAAAAAATGAACTCACTGGAAAGCTTGAGTTTGTCCACTTATTAACTCACTCCATTTGAAATATATTAGAGAGAAAATTATACATATATTATTATCTTTTCTTGGGGTTTCATTTTCTATCTCTAATCCATACAGAGTCTATATTAGGTTTTGATATTTGATTTTTAACCATTCTCGTTGAGTCTAAATAACAACTATGATCAATTTGACCTTTGTTCCAATTCAATTTTTTACACTTTTTACAAATAAGTGTTTCATTGATATGTTTCTACTTCATGTCCTAGTCGGGGACTGATTATTACACACACACACACACAATAGTTGGATAAAAAGAAGATAAAATACACAATTTTACAAATAATCTATCAACTTGGATGAAAGGCCACATTGTTGTGTATTCTATAGAAAGATGCAATGTTCTTGGGAAAACCTAAACATTGACCGAAGGGATATCTTGGAGGGAGAAAATGGAAACATAGGATTCGTGCAAGGGGACGAGGTTGTTTGAAGGTTGAACAACGTATCAAAGTAAGGGGAGACAATCTATAGTGGTTCTTGCCAAAGTAGAAGCAAACAATGAAACATTGAAAGCAATGTTTTTGTACAAGAATGATAGTGGAAGCCAAGGTCATTTCAAAGGATTCAAGCTCCTACTATGCTCAAGTATATATTCAGAGAGATTTTTTGTAAGAAAATGATTTGTATTCATTTTGTGTAATGCAAATAGGGTAAGGGGATTTTTTTACTTTGAAACTTATGTGTTTAATTGCATATATAGTATGGTTGTATTGTTTCTTCATACTACATCAAGATAGTGTTTCATTTACATCTTTCTTTCCTACAGTGACAAAGAGAGTCTTGGTTGCTTAAGTAATTTATATAGTGACCATTCAACATGTAATGGGGATAATTTTCTAAGGGAAAAATATGGGTGATAACAATTTTAACATTGTTGTCAACGAGTGAAGACCTATTCCTTGAGTACAATAGTTCCTAATGCAAGTAGTGTATTAAGAGGGACATTTAATAGTAGAAAGCAAATAGATGGAGAAGATTCTGAGTCTCATATGGTGACTACAATTTCAAAGGTCTAATCACCTAGACCTAGACCAGGGTATCCTCATCCACTCTCTAGTGGAAGTCGATGGTGTGATTATCTTCCTAGGTTTTAAGGTTTTGACAATATTTAAGCTTGACCACATCTTAAGTCTTTTGATAGATTTGTTGATAATTTTGATGTTGAACATGAAGTCGTTACCAATATCTGTGAACATGATGCCAGAAGGTGGAATAAATATTTCCCTGTAGGTAGTATTTCTTGTTCATGGGAATTTCGAGAATAATTAAAAGACTATTTTGAATACCATGATGAGGATGATTATTATTCTAAGGATTGTGTTGAATAAATTATATCATTTGATTCTTTAGAATATCTATCATGGAATGATGATGAGGATGACTTTGGTAAGCTTTCTTTTTCCCTATTTTTTAAAAAGAAACAATTGAAGATATTCGAGATGATAGGATTCATAAGACTCTAGAAATTAATTACTACACTACAACAAAACCCCATCATTTGCTCCATTTTTAATTTCCTTTTAAATATTAGTTTATGTATCTTCTTTTATTAGCATTTTTTGCAAAATCCAAGTGTATTTCTCAAGTTGTTGCTAACTTTGTTGCAATTTGGAATGGGTTCAACTTAGAGTTTTGCAACGATTTTAGCACCAACCTTTGTGTCAATTGTAACAAATAGCCTTGATTCACATTTAGCATTGACTATAAGTGATTTTTATAGCATCATAAATTGTGTCGTTGATAGAAAGAATTTATCTTTATTTAAATTAATTAACATAATGATTATAAATGACATAATAATTGATAAAATTAGATTATATGTTTTTATTAATGTGTCTATGAAATTGTACCAATTTCCCTTATTACCCATAATTAGGGACAAAAGGGTTATTTTTGAATAAAGAGACCCACTTTTCATGTGGATTTCCATCTTATGAATTGGTTCCTCTTATTATTGTTGATCATAAAATAAAATGTTTGCTAATTAGGCCCAATTATTGTTATTGTCCCAAATTTCCCTTACTTGGTCAATCAACATATGTTAATTGGTCAAAATAGTTGGATATTTGACCTAATTGCACTTGTTGGTCATAATAAAAGAGAAATAGGTCTAATTATGGATAAATAGTCCAAGTACCGTATTTTCATTAATCTCCTCATATGAATTTGACTATTAAACTTAATTATAACAAAAAGGATAATCTTGGTCTAAATATTTAATATCCCCTATCAGTCTTATAATTTACTCCAATTTACTATAATGAATTGGTCCCTTATTATTTTAAGGTTGTATAGATGATCATTAAAATAATCGTCAATTAAAACATTTGATAGATATAAAAAATAAATTAAATACAAAAAAATGGAAGTAAGACCCTTACATCACATCATTGAAACTCGAATAAGCTTACTTATTACATTGGAGTTTCGAGTATCCACCATGAATCAAGAGGTGGTACTTTGATTAACTTGTGAAGTGTGTGACCACACAATTCAACCTGACATTGTTTTACACTTATGAGGTGTGTGACCACACAACACAACCTAACTTAAGGACCATGATGACTCAACTGCTTATAAATGTACAACCCCCATGCATGAGCATAATTTCCATTTTCTAAGAAGTTGAACCCTGGTGGGGCTCTACCAATGCCTCACTTTCATCATCCTGGGTAACCTCTCTTGGCTATCACATTACACTGGTCATTTTTTTGTTGTTTCTTTTATTATCATAAAAAAATATTAATACATAACCAAAATATAATGAATCATTGAAAAAGAATCATTATAATTAAAATACCAATACTATTTTTTTTAATAATCATATATAATTTTAAATATCCAATTTTTATTAAGGAATTGATAAATCGATCTTGATTTACATTGTCGTATGCCTCTATGTCATCGAATGCATCACTATTAATGTTCATATATTCTTTCCAAGTGATTAATATACACATGATTACNATATATAATTTTAAATATCCAATTTTTATTAAGGAATTGATAAATCGATCTTGATTTACATTGTCGTATGCCTCTATGTCATCGAATGCATCACTATTAATGTTCATATATTCTTTCCAAGTGATTAATATACACATGATTACTACACCGTCCTGCTAAAGTCATGTTGTAATCATCTTTGTCCTCCTCTTCTTCATCTCTAATGTCATGAAATTGTGTCAATGGATTAGTGATATTTTTATTAGATCTATCTACATCACCTTGTATATCATCTACAATTTTTCCTACTAGATCTTCTAACCACATATATATGTGTCATTTTGTATATCATCCATATTGTCACATACTAAATCCTCTTGTGAACTTGTTATCACATCATATTTTATCTAGCAAGTCCATCTTGCAAAAGTTATATTATTCATCTTCCTCCTCCTCTTCTTGATCTTCATCAACTAGAAAATTTGGTGGATGTTGTATATTAGTACTACATCCATCCATACCAATATTTTGTATATTATTTGTATCATCATGACCAATTGTATCCTCTAACTAATTGTTAGGTGAATATTAACCTCTATCCCTATGATGTCATCTTCATGAAGGTATATTGTCATTATTAACTTCTTGTTTCGCTTGTTTATCTTCATCACCAAAAAAATCGTCTCTATCGATTATATTGTTATTGTATCCATCATGAACATCATGATCAATAATGTCCATTTCTTACTCATTCCCTTATCCCCTATCTCTATCTTGGTCATCATTATTTTGCATCATATTAAATGTTGGATCAACAAATACATTCTTTAAGTCTAGGATCATAATGCATTACAGATATCTATCTAGGGTCCAAAATATCTTCATAGAAAAATATTTGAGCAATGACATACACAAATTCGACCACTCTAACATGGTTAATGATTAAGAGACAAATATTTCTCCTTAATAAATCAACATCAAAGAAATTATAAGATCAATGGTATTTTTTTTTTTTTAATTACATTAAGTGAAATAATACCCACTCAAAATGAATTGGTAGTACATAAAACTCTTTGTTAAGGGGAAGGAAATTTTAGGAATACATGGAACACACTTTGTTATGGGGATTGTTGAGGAAAATATATGAAATGATCTTACTCAAGAATTTTTAGATTATGCTTGGCTAAAGTAAAATAGACGGGAATATCACCCTATGTTTATAGCCAACAAAAATAACATCATAACTCACAAGTATTAATTACAAGTTCTTAGGCTAGTCTTTTATCAACAAAAAGCTTTCTGGAAATTTACTTTTTATGTAATTTTCTGAACATATCAGTTGCTGAAATAAATGTGAAGATAGAAGAAAATTCACCAAGATAATAATCAAGATAGATGAGACATAAAGCAATCCTTTATTCCATTCAAGTTCACCAAAGAGTCATTTTATTTACAAAATCTCATGCAAAAATTTTGGACCAAAGTCAAACTTAGACATCCCCAATGGAACATACAAAAGGACCTCTGACAGAAAACCAAAATTGAACTCTAAAAGATGGATCGTCTTGCCACAGATTGTTTCCCACTCAACTCTGCACAATAGCATTTGTCAGTCATGAAAACTAATTCACAAATAGACAAGTCTACACAGACTATCAAAGATAGATCAACACCTCTGAAGCACAAGTGTCTGAATGATGTGATTCAACCCTGAATATTGTTGTCTACAATAAGACCATGCTATCATAAAAGAGAATTAAGCTTGTGATGAATAGATGAATGAATGAAAACTAAACTATCTCAACATAAACTCAAAGAGAAAACCTTAGTATGCTTTTGCTTCTATCCTCCTCTTGTTCCTCCCTTTCCTTTTTCTTTTAACAAATTAGAATTGGTTGAAGTAATTGAACCAACTCTTTAGTTAATTTAATTAAAAGACTCAACTAACTTTAGTTAGAGGAAAGAGTAATAATTATAATAAGGGTCATAGATAAATAATAACTAGTAGGTGGGACCCCTTGTGACTCCCTTTATTTCATAACGATCATAAAAATCATAACATAACCATTAGTTAAGTAAAACACACCTCCTTGTGTCTCCCATCAACATATTCACTTTTGGAAAATTTAGCTCATGATATTTGAATTATTTTCAAAGAAAACATTACTCATATATCCACAATAAAACATACTGTCCAAACATTCCTGAAGTCAATTGTCACCAATAATGGATAAAATAAAACTCAAAAGCCATATTTTCCAGTTGTGAGTCCATATTTCCTTTACTGATGCTATCGTCTTTTAGTCCTTATCTTCGACAGAAGCATAATAAGCCTTTGTTTTTAGCCTTTTATTTGAATAGCTCATCCATGCATGCATGATTGATTAGCAAATGATCTTTTAATTAACCATGCATGACAACTCTTTTAAAATATAAAATGGATTTTGGCTCAGCAATATATCAGACTCATGCAATCCAATACATACAAATTGTTTTACTGTTTATCAATGAGCAGGGGGTGAAAAGGGTTCTGGGATATGTGAGGGGTTTGTATTGAGTGAAACATGATATAATGAGGGGGAAAAGAACATGGTTACTGCTCAATGACAAAAAAAATCAACTGTAAATCAAACCAATAAAATATCACTGTAATCCACACAAGACACTGCCACTTTCAACTACTTTAACACCGAAATCCTCTTGACTGTAATCAATCTCAAAACAGGGAGTGAAAAAAAAAATGAAAATGGGAAGGTGATGGGAGTTGTAATTAGCGGAAAATGAAATAATGGAAGGGATGAAAAATGATTATTGTTCATGAAATTAATTAAGTGATCCATAAAGCATTCTGCGAAAAGAGATGCACTAACTGACAATCATTGTGACCAAATGACAGTTACTGTGCATTTAACTAGTTCATTGTTCATAATCAAATATCCAACACAATGCCATCACAGGACAATATGCATTCCACACAATCTATAAAGGAGTTATGTTCCTTTCATTTATATACCTTGCATCTTGTAGCAATTTTCAAACATAAAACCATTCCCACTCTGTCTACCATAAAAATCAATCACTGTCCCTACATTTACTTCAATCAACAAATATACTCAAAGTCATGTTCCCAAAATCAATGAAGTCACACTGTCACTGCAATCGGGCCTGTCATTTAAATGCAAAGATATTCGTTAAACATATATAGGGGAGGTCAACCAATAATCCATATTAAATTGAAAAACCCGAATTGACATTTAAACAGACAGACAACATCCACCATTCCAACACAAGCTATGCATAGAATAACTCAATCATGCAAGTGTAAATCTGTCACTGTAAAATCCCAATTCGATGTGACTCTAAAAAGATGGGTCATCCATCCAATACGACGAGGCATCAACAACATGCATATCTCAAAAAATGATCGGATTGCAACAAAACATGCTTAAAAACTTTGTGGGTATCCCTGAGTGTGAAGCCCAAGCTATCCATATTATACACAGTGCACAACCCCTAAACACCACGATGCAACATATCCATTTTATGAAACCAAACACATAGTCACAGTAATAACTCAACCCATCGTGCTAATCCATCACTCTAATACAATATTGCTTCTATTTAGTCAAACTGTAATCAACTATGCTGTGAAAAACTCGGCCTATACAATCAGACAATTATAAACATACAATGGACGCAATTCCTACAGTCATCCTAGTTGTAATAACCATTTGGTCCCAAAAGAAACTAACAGTTACAATGACCATTTATTCGTTGTGTAGAAACACTAGACCTACAAATGCGATATGCGTGAGCGTTATTTAGCAATTGTAACCAATGCCAAATCAAACATCCAAATAATCTTAGTGCAAAAGATAGTGACAGTGTATCAACCAATCAACCAATTCAATGTTGAGATTATAATTGGATTGTCGAAACCATCAACCACCAACCTACCATGTTGTGGCCACCACTCATACTCACGCATTGACATGAGGCGAGGCTGCAACTTCCTCAAAAGACAACATTGTGTTATCAACCATAAGAGGGTGACCGTGTCATTTTGAATTGTCCAATTATCGATGCAAGGTTTCCATTTGAATAACACATGCAATGACTAGATACCAAAATCCACACGATTGTCACATAACCAATTGGGCGAACCTACCTTTAAATCAATCGAGAATACATCTCAATCTACAATGACCCATAGTAAACCTGATAAGCCTGACATTCTTCTCTATAAAACCCTCAGACTGGAGGAGTTAAGGGTTTTCTTCTGAGCCAGCACTAGAGTCAGATCCTTTCAATGGTAAAGCCTCTGAGACTAACAACACATACATAGATAATACCACAACCTACTTCGTGAACAAAGTGATGAAGACCTGTGACAGGAGAGGTCATAACAAAGGAATAAGATTCTACCTCAGAGTGGTAATGATACCTAACACACGTAGGGTATAAACCTCGTGACTCCTTATTCAAATAACCATGACGTTGAGGTGAAGACAGGGCCGAGAAGGAACAACATAACTCACTGCGTGACTCTTGGAGGCAAAAACAACCCAATGCCCAAATGTATAATGCACGGTCACCCAAACGCTTCAATCATTAAACCCCATAAAAACCCACATAATGGATACAACAATATGATAGCATGAAGATAACCCACCAAGACCAACAAGGATCCTCCAACTAAACTAGCAAGGATAACATAGATCTCTTGTGAATGCTAACGCCCAGGATGACCAGTAATACTATGACTCCAACATCATGGCAGAGAGAATCATCAACGTTTCACAATCACATTTTACACAGTTGCAACACGTAAGGAAGGCACAAACCAATACACGTGAGCCAACATCCATTCCATAACCAGAGCAGACTCATGAAGGGCCAAAAAAAATACATACCTGTAATCAAATGCCTTAAAACATGAGTTGGACGAGAGGTTTCTTCCTGCTAAGAAACCAGAGCATAATCAATGCAAAAATGTTTGAATCATAACCCGACTAGGGTGGCGACCAACAGAGGGAGTAAAGGTGATGTGCAGTAAATGCACATCACCTCCACACTACAATTTCATTCAATTCTTAGTACACGCCAAATTCTAATCAACAAATCATCCACTTTGAACTATGCATCGAGAACAACAACCTTTAATTTCCAAGAGTGCCACCCACATCACATATTACATCTCCACTATACATAAATGCATGTCAACCATGTTCTATAAAACCTCAATAAAGTGCATGGTTATCATGTGTTATCTAGGATTTTCCACAATATTTTAAATGCATATAGTATAACATATTAGCATAGGGTAGTTTCTCCTTTTAATTGCTTAATCTCCTTTTAATTTCCTCTCAATTATTGTTACGAACATATGTCTGTTGCAGGTGTCCCAAGTAATAGATCCAAGAGAAGACAACAAAAACAACGGCATAAACTTGAGCTTGGAACAATATGGGGACCATGTATAATATGCCTGATCCATTTTCCAATAAAACAAGATATCTTCAAGTGTTGAACAGTAGCGTAACATCAAATAAGCACTAGATTTGATCTTCCATCTACAAGGGGGTCCCACCTACTACTATTATTTAGCTTTTATAATAATAAGCTTTGGAAAAACTTCGTTGTGAATTTAATCGTCAACAAACTAGCGACTCCATAGGGAAATTTGTTTTCAACAGATTTAAAACTCATAACTCAGGGTTTTGCAGACCAAGAACAATAAGTTTAGAATATGTAACTAGAATAATTATGCAACAGGAGGAAATGAACGGATTTAATGGAAAAATGATCGGGAATTTGGGAATAACTCATGAAAAATGTTAATTATGAGGGGGGTTATCCCTGTATGCATAATCATTCAACTAGAATCGGCTCTTAATTCAAGGAGGAAAATTAAATGCTCTTCTCTTTTATTTTCAAATGGATGAAGAAATGGGAAGAAGAAGCGGGAGATAACCAACCTCTTTATAAAAAAATAGTGGAAGTAGACAACAAATTCAAGTGTGTCCTTAGGGAAAACATCGTAACAGTCGTGTAAGCTTGATTGTTATTGACTAACAATATCTCGTAGGAGTTTTACTGTGGCATAACTGATCCAACATATTATTTCCGACTAAACTAAAAAATGACGAAAAATCGAAATCCAGGAGAATAAAATTGCATAAAATTAAAACAATAGAAATAAAGTGATAGAAAGGTAAAAACAATAGGAAATGCTTAAAACAAAAAACAAAACTGAAATCAACTTACTGTAAACAGGAAAAGAAAAAATAGTGAAAACTGAAAGAAAGCTATATTACTAAAATACAAAAAATCCAGACAACATTAGAGCTTTTCAAGTTGGTTCTACATAATACTTTAGGTGAGAACCGTTAGTGTTGTAGGAAAACAATCGTTCCTGTAAGTCTTTTAGAATGTAATAATTCATACCTAAGACAAAAGCGATCTTGAAGGGACCCAACCATAATTTATGAAATTTTGAGTGTCTTCCCTTATCAGAGTGAGTTGAATCCCATAGCAAGACCTTTTCATTTACCTTGAACTTGGCAGTCTTGACGCTCTTGTTGAAATACTTCTTAACAATTTGGTGTCTCCTTTTAATATTATCCAAGGAAAACATCCTTTGTTCTTCCAAATCTAGTAGTGTATTTACCCTTTGTGAAACATTTGAAGAATTTAACTCTTCGATCTGTAGAATCAACCTTAAAAAAGAAAGTTCCAACTCTGTTGGAAAGAGGGATTCTTGACCATAAAAAAGATGAAAAGGAGTACAACTAGTTCTTACCTTGGCGATAGTTCGATCTGCCCAGAGGGCATAGGTGAGGAGAGTATGCCACTGACGAGGCTTATCTTTGATGAGCCTTTTGATGATTCTTACCAGATTTTTGTTGGTAGATTTAGCATGCCCATTTCCTTGGGGGTAATATGCTGATGAGGTGAAATGTTTAACCCCCAACTTGGCTATAAATTGAGTCAGCTTAGCATAAATGAAATCATGGTCATTGTCTGTAATTATTTCTAATGGAAGACCAAATCTAGAAAAAATGTTATTTTCAAAGAAAGAAATTACCTAATCTTCTGTTGAATTCTTAAGTGGGACAACTTCAGCCCATTTCGTAAAATATTATGTGGCTTAAAATATAAAAACTTGTCCAACTGAAGAAGGGGGATTAATAGGACCAATAAAAACCAATTCCCACTTTGAAAAGGGAAAATCAGGCAGGACGGGTTGTAATGGCATGGCTAATAGGCGTTCCTTCCCAACAAAATTTTGGCACTTGTCACAAGACCTTGAAAAAACATAAGAGTCACGAAAGATCGAAGGCCAATAATATATTTTTTTTATAATCTTGAAAGCAGTGGTTTTTGCAGAAAAATGACCTCCTACATGAATGACACAGCTTGAAGAACCGTGAGCTTCCTGTAACAAATTCTATGCATCTTCATTATTCACACAACGAAGCAACACACCATCAACTGATCTTCGAAATAAAAGGTCTCCTATAATGACATATCTTGTAGATTCAAGACAGAGTCTTGTCCTTTGATGAGTGTCTAAGTTGTCTAGACATCTTTGGTTCTATAAATAATAAACCAAATTCATGTACCAAGGATGCTCAGACACATGGAGGATCCGATCGTCAATGTAAAAGATAAATGAAAATAAACTATCTTCTTCATCAATTTCTTCACCATTCTCAGCATGTTGAGCCAAGTGCCAGGCTAGGTCACGTCCTTTAATAGTGGTAGAAGTCATGAGATTTAAATCATGCTCCTAGATCTTGGCAAGCCAATGTGCAAGCTTTCCTGAAAGATAAGTCTGTGAGTGAAAAAATTTGACAGCAGGTAACGAGACTTTTACCAATGTATGCTTACCTAAGATGTAGTGGCGAAACTTTTCATCGGCCTTAACAAGAGAAAAATCATGTTTCTCAATAAAAGAGTATTTAAATTCATCATCAGACAAACTTTGACTCATGTAAGCCACAGGTTTTTCATTTCCTTGGTCATAATTTTGCATAAGGACAGTAGAGACTGCCTCCTCAGTGGCATTAGTATATATCGTGAATTCCTTCTCAAAACCGGTGTGGATCTGATTGCTTTCTTAATCCCTCCAAAAACATTTTCGACATCATCTATCCAATAAAAAGAATGATCTTGCTTAAGAAGATTATGGATTGGCTTGACCATCACTGAAAAATCTGGAACAAACCTACGGACAAAGTTAATAACCCCCATAAAGGCTTGAACTTCTTTCTTGGAAGTGGGAGTAGGAAGATTAAGGATAGCAGCAATCCTTTTAGGATCGATGTTTATTCCTGAATCGAAGATGATGTGTCCAAGGATCTTTCCCTCGGTAACACCAAAAATGGACTTGGAAGGATTTAGAGAAATTCCAAATTTCCTACATCGCATGAGAACCCTTCTCAGATGACCAAAATGATCTGATCGGATTTTAGAGTAAACTGTTAAGTCATCAAGGTACATCTGAATGATCTTACCGATCAAATCGTCAAAAACTAATTGCATAGCACTTTGAAAGGTGGCACCTGCATTATATAAACCAAAAGGCATATGTTCATAAGGAAAGGTACCCCAACGAGTTATAAAGGTGGTTTTATATTTATCTGCCCTTTTTACCTTGATTTGATTGTAACCGGAAAAATCGTCAAGTAAGGACATCATTTGTGACCCTGCAACTTGCTGCAAAATCATTTCCATGTTAGGGAGAGGGAAGTGATCTTTTATACTAGCTCGATTTAATGCACGAAAATCAACGCACAATCTGATCTAACCAGTGGTTTTCCTAACGGGGACTAGATTAGAGACCTATTCAAAATATTTGACCGGAAAGATGATTCCAACCTTCAAAAGTTTCTCCAACTCCTTTCGAATAGTTGTTTCTAGCACAGGGTTGATAGGTCTTTGTTTTTTCCTAACTGGTTTTACGCCTTCTTGAATGGGGATGGCATGATGTATAAGGCCAGGATCAAAACCACGAAGATCCTCATAAGACCAAGCAAAAACATCTTGAAATTCACCAAGAAACTTGGAAAACTTCTCTTTCTCTTCTTCTGAACATTTGGCACCTATTTTGACATTCTTTGGAGTCTCGGGTGTCCCAATGTTCAAGGAGACGGTTTCACCCACCTTCCTTTTCGACTCTTCTTCTTTTTGTTTCTCCTTGTTGCCTACATCACTCGAAGAAAATTAACTCTCTAGAGGAGTGAAGCCTTTAGGAATCTTGTTATCTTCTATGGATATAATTTCTTTAGGCTTAAAAGGTTCATTTTGAATAAAAGCACAAATGCTCTCATCGTTAGGGAAGACTTGCCAAGTTTCTATGTTGTCGGGAATATAGGGATTGAAAGGTACAATCAAGTATGTGTGGCAGAAGTTGTCGATTAGGGGAGGCTGCAAAAAATTCTAACCGATCAGCCATTGAGTTTAACTCCCTCTTAACATGGGTGATGTTGAAATATAAAAGGTTCGAGATAAGTGCCCAAACAGTTTGGGTGTATCGTTTCATCAACTTGTTGCTAGGACAGTAAATTTTATGCACAAGATTCACAACAAGCTTAGAATCCCCAAAAACTGAAAGGTGACCACAACCAATATTATAAGCGTTTTCAATGCCTAATAAAAAGGCTTCAAATTCAGTGACATTGTTAGTGCAAGCGAACTCCAACCGGTAAGAAAAGTTATGGATTTTTCCTACAGGAGAAATCAAGATAATGCCAACTCCATTACCTTCATTTGAGCATGAACCATCAAAGTGCATGTGCCACAAGCCATCATCTAAATCGATTTGTTCCATGGGAATGTTATCTTCCTCGACAAAGATGGAATATGCTCCTAATTCTTCTTCGATATAGTTTGCATTAGGATTTGGGACACTCTCTATGTAGGGTGATATCCTTCCTTCTCTAAGGACTATAATTTTTTTTTCGTTCCGAGGAACAGATAAATGTGTTTTGTCGAGTGAGAGGTATCCACCCATTGAGGCTTTCCAATCTCTTCCTAATATGATTGAGTAATTGCTTACTGGCATATCAATTACCTAAATATTGAGGGTCGTCCTTATTTCAGGATGAGCACACAAAACTATGGTCACATCTTTAATCTCACCTATGGTCTTTTTTTTTAGACTATTATAAGAGAGCATGCTTCTGGTGTTTTGATATGTAAAAGAAAAAACTAGCTCTTCCATAATAATATTCGACGTCACACTTGGGCCTGAGCCACCATCAATGAGGCAACAATGGGAAATTTTATCCATGATCTTTACAAAAACATTAAAAAGGGGGATTTTTTACAGGGTATCTAAAGTTATGTACACCTATTTTATTTATGGAAGAATCTTCTTCTTTTACCTCTTCAGAAAGATTGGCTACAACAGAAGCTTTTCCTTCCATGAATTGTTTCAAATGCATATGTTGTTCAGGAACGACAACCATGTCTAGGAGGGTTGCATCTGCTTTGATGTTGGTCAATTGATTCAATATATTGTATTTGGAAGAGGGTAGATGGGGAGTGATTCCTTGACTCTCAAGAACCTTAGGAAACTGGAGCGTAGCAACGATTGAGGATGAGCTCGGGCTAGAAGAACTGCAAGGAGGATCAAATTTTCCCTTGGAAGCGTAGGCTTTGTTCCTAGTGTTGATGACCATGACATCCTCTGGCTCTGCAAAGTCTAGGACAATGATAATATCTTCTGGTATTTTACCAAAGATCTTATCTCTGGCACTCTTCTTTACCTCACATGTGGTTTCCTCGTAGTGTTCCTCGCAAAAGTTACACCAACTTCGAGGTAGGATAGCTTTAGGCTGAAAATTATTTTCAACCAGATTTATAAAAGGGGTTGCAGAAGAGGATGAAGCTTCAGGGGTGAGAGGGAATACAATACCCTTCCGCTCAAATGTTATCATACGATTGTTCATATCTTGTACTAGTTGTAAGAGAACGAACATGTATGTTTGTCTAACAGATTCTCCATGGGGAAGACTAGTTCTTTCAAGCTATTCTTCATACTCTAAGAAAGTATGCAGAGTGGAACCGAGGTTATCAATGGATTTTTCCTCAATCCTGTGACAGTAGGGAGAATGAAATGCATTGTATTAATGCATGAAAATGGCTTGGTTCTGAGGGCGGATAAGTCTAAGGATTTGATTGTACAACTTGGTGAAACACAAGTTGAAAGACTTGATGGTATCACCATCCTTATAGGTGACATTATTGTATACCCTTAACTTCTCGATGGGGCTTTTGGATTGCCCATAAGTGGATCAGAACCAATAGATTAACTCCTCCCAAGTAGACAGAATCTTAGGAGTAAGATCAAAGAAATCGACCGCAGCCTTTCCTTCCAAGGAATTGACGAAGAAGCGCATGCAAGTGTCATTTTCGTTAGCCCCTATGTTATGACAAGCATTAGAAAATGCCACCAGGTGTCCGTTGGTACTGACAATGTTATTCCCCGAAAACTTAGGCAAGTGATCCTTGAATTTTGGAAGTGGACGAGTAGCAGGTGCTAGGTTAAGAGGAGAAGACACATGCCACAATGTGGTTGTGGCGTCTTCTTCGAACTGAAAAATCCCATACTTTTTGATGACTTTGGTGGGGTTTGTAGTAGATTGTACAAGGATATGGTGGCTATATAATCTACCAATCACTGATGATGATGAAGATTGAGAAGATGGAGCACTTCCAGTGCCACCAGAGCCACCACTAGATGCCATCTTGTGGATGATAGATGAGGGAAAGAAAGACAAGGTGGATGAATCAGATAAGGTTCTCCTTAGAGCGTTTTGTTGGGTAGATAACACAACGTTTCTCCTTCCTATTTCAGCAATAGGATTTATTTCAGGTGACAAGCCTCTTCTTCTTCTAGAAGCACGGGAATCTAAGGACATGAAAGAAAATCCAAAACTGAGAAAAATGAACGTTACTGTTGATTTCTAGTTTGTCTACATCTAGTTTCCGATTGTTCTTGAACACTAATATCTCGTTCAATTGCTACTCAAGAACGGTTAAGCTCAACACGGGTCCTGGCAGTGTCTAAAATAGTCTGAAACAAGTTCAAAGCAATGTTGGCCTGGTCTTGGAGTCCGGGCTCAAGATTGGGCTGCCTCACAATAGGAACAGTCATTAATAGAAAAATTGAGTATAAAAATTAACTGGAGAGATATCGAAGATCTCCCCAGTATGGTCACCATATAAATGTTGAGGAAAATATATAAAATGATCTTACTCAATCATTTTTAGATTCTGCTTGGCTAAAGAAAAATAGACGAGAATATCACCCTATGTTTATAGCCAACAAAAATAACATCCTATCTCACAAGTATTAATTACAAGTGCTTAGGCTAGTATTTTATCAACAAAAAGCTTGCTAAAAATTTAATTTTTATGTAATTTTATGAACATATCAATTGCTGAAATAAATGTAAAGATAGAAGAAAAGTCACCAAGATAAAAATCAAGATAGATGAGACATAAAGCAATCCTTTATTCCATTCAAGTTCACCAAAGAGTCATTTTCTTTACAAAATCTCATGCGGAAATTTTGGACCAAAGTCAAACTTAGACATCTTCGATGGAACATACAAAAGGACCTCTGACAGAAAACCAAAACTAAACTCTAAAAGTTGGATCAGCTTGCCACAGATTGATGCCCACTTGACTCTGCACAATAGCCTTTGTCAGTCATGAAAACTAATTCACAAATAGACAAGTCTACACAGACTATCAAAGATAGATCAACACCTCTGAAGGACAAGTGTCTGAATGATGTGATTCAGCCCTGAATATTGT
>SNQJ01S0005676.1:129150-149408 GCA_010110895.2 Picea sitchensis | reverse complement strand
AAAATCAACTTCCAAGGTTCATCCTACAAATTGTTTTATTTCACTTAGCCATCATCCAGTAAAACAATTCAACAAACAATAGATGGGAGTACTTATCTGAATGAAAAATTGGGACCACAAAAGGAACAACCAAGTTCCTCCCAACCATTGGACGAAACAACCAATCTACTTGCTCCGATCACCCCCTAGCCTGACCATGAATCCATGAGGGCGAACTCCAAACTCCTCCTTAACTATTGTCCTCTTCCAGAATCAGGAAAAATGTTCCTTCCCTCACACTCATAAATTAGTTCTCATAACAACAAGTGATATTTCTTTTCCCCAGCATACTAGGCAGTGTCCGAACTCCTCCCATATGTTATATATGCCAAAAGCATTTGTGCCTAGGTCTTTTCCAATTGGGAATTTTCACAGCTTCACAAATCCATGATTTTCATGGGCTATTAATGGCCAAATTCCTGATTTACCACTTGTAACATTCAGCCTTGAGGTAGTTCCAACATGATCCCCACTCATGGAGTCATGTTCAGTTGATTTCAACTTGGTTGTTCCATTTGTCTCTCAGCAATAAATATAATTTTTTTTTTTCTTACAAGTTTCATTGTCAAAGAGTTGGTTGGAAAAATCAATTCTTTGCCCAACAGTCTCAAAAATAAATTACAATTAACTAAATTCAAAATTCGGAATTTCCATAAATGGCAATAATTTTCCAATTTCGAATTTACCAAAAACGGAAATAAATTCCTAAGTATTTTTCAAGCTTCAATAATAATTTATTTTTGGGGATGTTACATCCTTCCCCCCTTTAGTACAACACTCTCCTTAGTGTTCGTTCCTTTCTCGGAAAAGGGTTGGATGAGATTTCTACAAATCTGCCTCCAATTCCCAAGTGGCCTCCTCGGGACTAAACTGCTTCCATTGCACTTTTACCTGGGCGACGACTCTGTTCCGTAGTGTTATTTTTCTCTTATCCAAAATGCATAGAGGTTCTACTTGGAACTCGCCTTTTGGTTCCACCTGCACCATGTTCCAATTGATCATGTGAGTAGGATCATGAACATAATTTTTTAACAAAGAAACATGAAATACATTATGAATTTTTCAGATTTGCAGGAAGAGCAAGTTGGTATTCCACTGGTCTGATTCGAGCTAAGATCTTGAAAGGGCCACAAAACCTGGGTGCCAACTTGGGACAATTTCCTAGCTTTAGATAACTTCTTCTCCCTTTGAATTTTAAATAAACGTGGTCTCCAACTTGGAATTCCTAGTGTCTTCTTTTCAGATCCACGTAACTTTTAGGTCTGTCCTATGCTTCTTTTAAATTCTGTTGTACTTTTCTTACTGTATTTTCCATTTCTTGGAGCATTTATGGCCCCACCATGAGTCTGTCGACTAGTTTATCCCAACTAATCAGAGTTGTACACTTTCTGTCATATAGTACTTCGAAGGGGCTCATTTTAGCTGATGTTTGGTAACCATTATTGTACGTAAATTCCACCAAGTGCAGGTACTATTCCAACTTATCTGTATCAAGTAAGCTAGAAAGACATCATTGGTAAGACATGGTACCCCAATAGGTGATAAGAGTGGTTTTGTGAGCATCTTCCCCTTTTACTTTGATTTTCTTGCAACCAAACAAACTGTCAAGTAAGGGCCTTAACTGTGATTCTACAACCTACTGTAGAACCATTTCCATACTGAGAGGAGGAAAATGATTTCTCATAATATCTTGCTTGAAATTTTGAAGATTAATAGATTTTCTAATATTATCGGTGGTCCTCGAAGCAGGTTCCCAATTGGAAACCCATTCAGGGTGGACTGAAAAAAACATCCCAACCCTTAAGAATGTTTCCAAATCCATTTAAAAAGTTGCCTTAAATGCAGAGTTAATAGCTCTTTGTTCTTGCATAATTGGTTTCTTGCCTTCCTTGTTGGGGATAGCATTCTATAAAATACCAGGATCAAAACCACGAAGATCCTTATAAGGCCAAGAAGAAACCTTTTGAAATACACCAAGTATCTTGGAAAACTTCATTTTTTCATTATCATAACATTGGGTATCTATGTTATCGTTCTTTGAAGATTCGAGTGCCCCAATGTTTCAGGATACGGTTTCACTCACCTTCATTCATAACTCCTTTTTCTTTATTTTCTTTATTTCCTACAACACTCAATGAAAACAAACTGTCAATAGGATTCAATCTCTCAGGACTCTTATTGTTTTCTATGAAAATAATTTCCTTGGGCTTGAGAGGTTCATATTGAATGAAAGAAAAAATACAATCATTGTTAAGGAGGGCCTGCCAAGATTCTATATTTTCAAGGACATACAGACGATATACAGATTGAAAAGAACAATCAGGCATGTGAGGAAAAAGTTGTTGATTAGGAGAGCCTGCAAAGACAGGTAACCAACCAGCCATTGAATTCAACTCCCTCTTAACATGAGTGATGTTGAAAGATAGAAGGTTCTAGATAAGATCCCAAATAGTTTGGGAGTATCATTCCATCAACTTGTTGCTAGGAGAAAACATTTTATGTATCAAGTTCACAACAAGCTCAAAATCTCCAAAATATGAAAGGTGACCACAACCAAGATTAAGGGCATTTTCAATGCCGAATAATAAAGCTTCAAACTTAGCATCATTGTTAGTACAAGAAAACTCCAACCTGTAATATAGATTATGATTTTTTCCTGTAGGGTAAACCAAGATAATGCCAGCCCCATTTCCTTCATTAGAGCATGAACCATCAAAGTGCATGTGCCATCTATCATCATCTAAATCTATTTGTTCCAAAGGAATATTATCCTCCTCGACAAAGATGGAATATACTCCTAGGTCTTCTTCGATATAGTTTACACTAGATTGCATAACACTCTCTATGTAAGGTGAAATTATCCCCTCTCTAAGGACTATAATGTTCTTACCATTATGAGGAATAGATAAATGTTTCCCGTCGAGTGAGAGATATCCTCCTGTTAAGGATTTCCAATCTCTTTCCAAAATAATTGAGTAATTTCTTACATGCATATTAATCACATGAATGTTGAGGGTTGTCCTTATCTCAAGATGAGCGCATAAAACCAAGGTTATGTCCTTAATCTCGCCTATGGTTGTTTGTTGTATACTATTATAGGAGAGCATATTTTTGGTGTTTTCATTTCTACAAGACAAGCCTATCTCTTCCATAATAATCTTTGACATCATGCTTGGGCCCAAACCACCATCAATGAGGCAACAATGGGCAATTTTATCCATAATATTTACAAAAATATAAAAAGGGGGATTTTTTATAGGGTATCTAAAGTTATGTATGCCTACTTTATTTACAGAAGAATCCTCTTTTTTTACCTCTTCGAAAATACTGGATGCAATAGAGGCTTTTCCTTCGATGAATTGTTTCATATGCATTTGTTGCTCAGGGACGACAACCATGTCTAGAAGGGTTTCATATTATTTTATGTTGGCCAACTGATTCAAGATATTGTATTTGGAAGGGGGAAGAGGAGGAGTGATTCCTTGACTCTTAGGAACCTTAGAAACTTGGAGATTAGCAGCGGTTGAGGATGAGATCGAGCCAGAAGAACTGCGGGGTGGATCAAATTTTACCTTGGGAGCATAGGATTTGTTCCTAGTGTTGATGACCATGACATCCTTTGGCTTTACAAAATCTAGGACAATGATAATATATTCTTGTCTTTTACCAAAGATATTATCTATGGAACTCTTCTTTACCTCACATGTGGTTTCTTTGTGGTGTTCCTCGCAAACGTTACACCAAATCCGAGGCAAGATAGCCTTAGGATGAAAATTATTTTCAACTGGATTCCTAAAGGGGGTTGCAGAAGAGGATGAAGCACTAGGGGTGAGAGGGGATACAGTTCCCTTATGATCGAATGCTATCATAAGATTGTTCATGTATTGTACTAGTTGTAAGAGGGCGAACATATGTGTTTGTCTAACCGATTCTTCCTAGGGAAGACCAATTCTTTCACGCTATTCTTCGTATTCTAAACAAACACGCAGAGCGGAACCGAGATTATCAATGGTTTTTTCCTCAAGCCTATGACGGTAGGGAGAAGACAATGCATTGTAGTAATGCATGAAAGAGTCTTGGTTCTGAGGGCGGATAAGTTCGCAGATTTGATTGTATAACTTGGTGAAATGCAAGTTGAAAGACTTGATGGTATCACCATCCTTATAGGTGACATTATTGTATTCCCTTAACTTCTCAGTGGGGCTTTTGGATTGCCCATAAGTGGATCAGAACCAATAGATTAACTCCTCCCAAGTAGACAGAATCTTAGGAGGAAGGTCAAAGAATTTGACTACAACCTTTCCTTCCAAGTAATTGATAAACAAGCGCATGCAAGTGTCATTATCGTTTCCCCCTATGTTATGACAAGCATTAGAAAATTCCACCAGGTGTTCATTTGTAATGACAGTGTTATTTCCTTAAAACTTAGGCAGGTGCTCTTTAAAGTTTGGAAGTGGATGAGTAACATGTGCTAGGTTAGGAGGAGAGGACACATTCCACGGTGTGGTTGTGGAATCTTCTTTGAACTAAAAAATGCCATAATTTTTAATGGCTTTGGTGGGGTTTGTGGTAGATTGGACAGGGATATGGTGGCTATATAAGCTACCAATCACTGATGACGATGAATATTGGGAAGATGGAGCACTTCCAGTGCCACCAGATCCACCACTAGATGCAATTGTGTGGATGGTAGATGAGGGAAAGAAAGACGAGTTGTATGAATCAGATAAAGTCCTCCTCAAATCACTATGTTGGGAAGATAACACAAAGTTTCTTCTTCCTATTTCAACAATAGGATTGAGTTCAGGTGACAAGCCTCTTCTTCTTCTAGAAGCACGAGAATCTAAGGACATGAAATAAAGGCCAAAACTGAAGAAACAAAAGGTTACTGTTGATTTCTGGGCTATCTACGTCTAGCTTCCAATCGTTCTTGAGAACTAATATCTCGTTCAATCATTGCCCAAGAATGGTTAATCTCAGCATGGGTATTGGCAATGTCTAAAATGGTGTTAAATAGATTCAAAGCACGGTTGGTCTGGTCTTGAAGACCAAGCTCAATATTAGGTTTCCTTGCAACAGGAAGAGTCATTAAGAAATAAAACAGTGAAGGATCAATAACAGAAAATGAAGATGTATCGATGAAAATCGAGTATAAAATTTAACTGGAGAGATATCGAAGATCTCCCCAATATGGTCTCCAAATAAATGTTTAGGAAAATATATGAAATGATCTTACTCAAGTATTTTTAGACTCTTCTTGGCAAAAGAAAAGTAGACGGGAATATCACCCTATGTTTATAGCCAACAAAAATAACATCCTAACTCACAAGTATTAATTACGAGTGCTTAGGCTAGTCTTTTATCAATAAAAAGTTTGTTGGAAATTTAATTTTTATGTAATTTTATGAACATATCAGTTGTTGAATTGAACGTAAAGATAGAAGTAAAGTCACTAAGATGATAATCAAGAGAAATAAAGAAATCCTTTAATTCATTCAAATTCACTAAAGTCATTTTCTTTACAAAATATCATGCAAAAATTTTGGACCAAAGTCAAACTTAGACATCTTCGATGGAACATACAAAAGGACCCCTGACATAAAACCAAAACTTAACTCTAAAAGCTGGATCAACTTGGCACATATTGCTTCCCACTTGACTCTGCACAATAGCCTTTGTCAGTCATGAAAACTAATTCACCAACAGACAAGTCTACACAGACTATCAAAGATAGATCAACACCTCTGAAAAAACAAGTGTATGAATGATGTAATTCAACCCCAAATATTGTTGTGTACAATAAGACCCTGCTATCATAAAAGAGAATTAGGCTTGTGATGAATAAATCAATGAATGAAAACTGAACTATCTCAACATAAACTCAAAGAGAAAACCTTAGTATCTGTTTGCTTATATCCTCTCCTTGTTCCTCCCTTTCCTTTTTCTTTTAAACAAATTAGAATTGGTTGAAGTAGTTGAACCAACTCATTAGTTAAGTTAATTAAAAGAATAAAAAAACTTTAGTTAGGGGGAAAAGTAATAATCACAATAAGGGTTATATATAAATAATAACTAGTAGGTGGGACCCCTTTTGACTCCCTTTAGCTCATGACAATCATAACATAACTACTTAGTTAAGAAAAACACACTTCCTTGTGACTCCCATCTACATATTCACATTTGACAATTTAGCTCATGATATTTGAAATTATTTTCAAAAAATATTACTCATGTAACCAAAAATAAAACCTAATGTCCAAAGTTTCTTGAAGTCAACTGTCATCAACAATAGATAAAAATAAAAACTCAAAAGC
Organism: Picea sitchensis; assembly: GCA_010110895.2. Classification (NCBI taxonomy): domain Eukaryota; kingdom Viridiplantae; phylum Streptophyta; class Pinopsida; order Pinales; family Pinaceae; genus Picea; species Picea sitchensis. Next base: position 143,055 of record SNQJ01S0005676.1, on the reverse strand, counting down.
CATATTTCCCACTCTGTGATGCAATCTTTCCTTGATTGTGGTTTTCACCCTTTGATTTTCCTGAATTTTCCTTGGGCCACACCGATCCCTTAGGCCTAATCTCACTTATCACGTGGGAACAATCGCCCCTCAAATGCATTCGGGAAGACACAGATTTGTTAGAGCCATTGGAGGGTGAGGAAGGGGCATCAATGGCTTGTCCTTTGTCAAGGGCATGGTGGGCCTCCATTTTTAACCTTTTTCTAGCATGAGAGAACTGAATTGGTGAGAGGGAGAAACTTGGACAATGGGGTTAATAGGTGGAGGATCGGGTAGGGATAAAGTAGGCCATCCATGATGTTGGGAGACTGTTGGGTGGACAGTCTCCTTCCATCCATCATTTTCAGGAACCTCGGGTTGCAATGACATGTGAGGGGGAACAAGGATACTAGGGGCTTATGGAACTTGGAAAGGAGGCCTTTCGGGCCTAGGTTGGACCACTCCTTGCCCAATTCAATTGAAAATTTTGGCCTGAAACAACTGGCCAAACTCTTGTTAATCAGCATCAAAATGTATGGAGAACATGGGCCTTCTTAGGCCTCTGTTCCAATTACCTCTCCCTCTGTTTTCTTGGCCATGTCTATATCGGCTAAAAAAAACTCATTCCTGCATGCATGATTGATTATAAAATAGTCTTTTAAATAACCATACATGACAACTCTTAAAAATGTGAAACAAATTTGTCTCAACAATGTATCAGACTCCTACAATACAATCCATACAAATTGTTCTACTATTTATCAATGAGTAGGGGGGTGAATAAAAGGTCCTGGGATATGTGAGGGGTTTGTACTGAGTGAAACATGATATGATGAGGGGGGGAAAATATGATTATTACCCAAAGACAACAACAATCAACTGCAAACCACAGAAAACATCACTGTAATTCAACCAAGAAATTGTTACTTCCAACTGCTTCAACACATAATTTTTCTTGTGTATAATCAGTTTTAGAATAGGGAGTGAAAAATGAATCTAGGAAGGCGATGGGGTTGTCATTAGAGAAAAATGAAATAATGATGGGAAATGAGAGCGAGTACTATTCACAAAATTAATCAAGTAATCCATATAGTCATTCTGTTAAAAGGATATGCACCAACCAAACGATCATTGTGACCCAATAAAAATCACTGTGTATTAGTTAGTTCATGTTCATACTCAAATATCTAACACAGTACCATCACAAGACAATATGCATTCCACACAATCTGCAAGGGAGTTTTGTTCCTTTTATTTATCCAATTTGCATCGTATGAAAATTCTCAAATGTATAATAGTAACCATTTCCACTCTGTTAACCATCAGAATCAACCATTGCCCATGCATCACTTCAATCAACAAGTACACTCAAAAGTCTTGTTTCAAAATTTACAATGAAGTCATTCTGTCACTGCAATCAGGCTTGTCATTTAAAATGCATGATATTCGTTAAACATATATAGTGGAAAACTAACCCAATAATCCATATTTGAATTGTAAAACCCTGACTCATCATTTAAACAATTAGACAACAACCACCATTCCAACTCATGCCATGTTGTGGAAACACAAAATAATTCAATCAATGCAAGTGTAATTATGTGACTGTACAACTTAATTCAATGCGACTCTAAAAAATCAAAATGTTGGGCTATCCATCCAACACAATGAGGTAGAAATACCATGCCTGACTTCATAAAACAAATAATCAAATTGCAACAAAGTTGTGCTTAAAACTATGTGACTATCTCTGAATGTGGAACCTAAAATTATCCATATCATACATAGTGGGTAGCCACCCAAAACACTACGATGCAACATTTTCATTTTACACTTCTAAACACACATTCACAATATTAACTCATCCCATCGTGTTGAGCTATCAACTTACTATAGGATTGTTTCAAATTAATCAAACTGCAATCAACCATGCTATGTAAAACTCGGGCCCATCCCTAATGATGCAATCAAATAACCATAACGCATACAGTGGATAGATCTGCTACAATCATTCTGGTTGCTATAATTATTTTTCCCAAAAACAATCACAGTTAGAGTGACCATTTATTCGTGGTGTAGGAACACCATACAAACAAATGCATTATGTAGGTACATCATTTAACAATTGCAACTAATGTCGAGTTTAACATCCCAATAATCTTTAATGAAAAAGATAGTGACTGTGTATCAACCTCAATCTTCAATAAACCAATTCAATGTCGAGCCTATACTTGGACTGTCGTAACAATCAATGACCGACCCAACATGTTGTGGCAACCACACATACCCATGCATCGACATGAAGTGAGGCTGTGACCTAATTAAAATAATATTGTATTATCAAACACAAGGAAATCAACTGTGTATTTTGAACTGTCCAATTAACAATGTAGGGTTATCTATTGTAATAACACAGACAATGACTAGATATCAAAACCAGCATGATTGTCACATGACCAAATGGGCGAGTCTGTACCCAATTTTGTCGACAATACACAACCATCCAACAATAACCAAGTAGTAAACCCGACAGGCCATGCCGGTCTTCTATATCAACCCTCAGACCTATAGAGATAAGTGTTTTCTCTGTGACCAACATAGGGAAAGCTAGAGTCGACTCCTTTCAATGGTGAAAACCTCTGAGACCAATGGTGCATACACAGGGAGAACCACAACTTATTCATTGACAGGTAACAAATCCCTCGACATGAGAGCTATAATAGAGGAGTGAGGATCCAATTCGGCCTGGTAATGATACTTAACACACACAGGGTATAACCCTCGTGGCTCTCGAGTCAAACAACCACAATGCTAAAGTGAAGACAGGGCCGAGAAAGAACAAAATAACCCATTGCGTAACCTTTAGTGGTGGAAACAAACCAATTCTCAAGTGAACAAGACACAATGACACATAGTGCTTCCAGCCATTAAAACCCATAAAACCAAAGACTAGATATAGCGATATGAATGCATGAGGACAGCCAACCACCCAAGACCAAACAAAAACCCTCCAACTAAACAAGCAAGGATAATAGAGAGCCCTTATTGCTTCTAACACCCGGGATGAACAATATCACTATGACTTCAACATTATTGCAGAGAGAACCATCAATGCTTCATTACAAAATCACAATTTTACACAGTTGCAATACTTAAGGAAATCGCAAACTGATACACTTGATCCAATAATCATTTCATAGACAGAGTAGGCTCATGAATGGCCAAAAAAATACATACCTATAATACAACACCTTAAAATGCGAGTTGGCTGAGCAGTTCCTCTCTGCTAAGAAATCGGAGCATAACCACAACAACAAGGTTGAAAAATATCCCGACTAGGGTAGCGGCCAATGGAAGGAGTAAGGGTGACGTGCAATAAATGCACGTCACCTCCACCCACAGTTCATTAACTCATTAGTACATGACAACAAGCTTTTGATTAACACCATTAATTTAAACCATGTGTTGGAATCTGCATCTACTTGTCAAATGCATCATCCACATCATACCTCCCATTTCCAACTTGACCATATTACATATCAACTATATAATCCAATAAAGCATGTATCGAATCATCACCAATAGCACGATACACATCAATTTATGCAATAACATAATCACCATGCATATCAACTATATAACTCAAAAACAATCGCATAGCTATTAACTTAATAGCTAGGATAACAACAACTCATTAAAAATCGATCCATGTAGTATAGTAAATAACATGTTTTAGTTTCTTCCTTTTGATTTTATATTTCCTTTTGTTTTTTCCAATTGCTTGTGTATGTCATTGCTAACACGTTTATTGTGCAGGTCTCTTAGTAATAGATCCAATAATAGATAGCAGTGATAACAAGGATAACATAGGCCATTGTGAAATTAAACTTGAACCTAGAGCAGCAGAAAAACCACAGAACATGCCTTATCCATCGCCAATAAAACTAAATTATATCACCATGTAAGCAGTGTCAAATAGTAGCACGACATCAAATAAGCACCAGACCCGATCTCGAATCTACAAGGGGGTCCAACCTACTAGTATTATTTATCTTTAATAATAATAGGCTTTAGCAACACTTCATGGGAAAAACTTCGTTGCGATTTTAATCATCAACAAGAGGCACTCGGGAAGGTCAATTTATTGTGTAGCCTTAAATTCATTTCCGAATTAGATCCTATCATACAAAGATATTTTAAAAATCCACTCTTCAAATTGTACAGATCGCTTTGCCAGAAAAATTAATAATATTAACTACCAGACTTCAACCTCCTACAGTGAACCAATAGAACACCACAATCGAGATTTATAAAATAAAATCAAAGATAAAGGAAGAGGAAGAACAATCACACAAATTGGTAAATTTTGGGTTGTTCAAGATCTGTCATTCAAGAGACATTGATGAATTTACATGACTAATAATGAGAACACTTTCCATTGATGTATGCAAATCCCAAAGCACTATGAAATACCTAACGTTGATCCCAGATGATGTGTTGGAGTCGATGGGATGTTATTTGATATAAGTAACACCTTAATAAACCCCCCATCGTATAACATGAGAAAAAAATGATTTGAAGAATACGAGATGGAACCAACAACTTAGTGCAAAACTTACTGTGAATTTTACCCATCAGTTTCTTGGTTTTCAATAAAATCTCATGTCTAGTTGCACCAGTAACCTAGTTATCACAACTATACTTATTTTTTTCTTTACTATTTTATTAATTTTTTATTTTTCTATGATATCCTACCCTACAGAAAGAATAAAAACCTCTTTCAAGTGTAGGGATAATTCCAATAGATCCATGTGCATAACATGATTACAAATTTACTCACATTCTGGTTTGAAAAATATACTTTGATAAGTACCAAAACATGAGGGACTAGTTTCTTTGATTTCAATGATCTCAAGGAATAATGAAGAATAGAGTGGTGCTCAAGTTTTGTGGTTGTTTGGTACCAAATATCAATGTAGTTATGTTTCCCTTACTTTTCTTGTTCATCAACACTGCTTTGTATGTCATCCTTCCTCATGCCATGCAAATATTTTACTATTTATTCATTGGTCTCTTGAATACAAAAAGGATATGATGATAGACATAGTATGTAATAAACCTCTAATTTGCCATAAAAAAAAAAAATCCACGGCACATTGCTCTTCAATTTCATTTCAAAAGTTTCGAAGCTAAGATTCATTCCTGTCCATGAAGACATTAATACACTAGTCTAGTTTATTTTGAACAGAAAAAAACTTATATGGATAATTCTCCATAGTTCTATCAATCCCCTTCACTCTCAAACTACTCCTAGCATGCATATACATATATTTAGGTAGTATCTATACTTAGAAATTATAGCCCATCTCTTTCCTTTAGACATGAGTTCCTATGCTTGAGGGCATGACTATTTATTGACTTTGAAATAAATCTCATACACCATAAATAAAGTAACAGGGTCGGGAACATATCCGTTATTAGAATATAAAAGGTTTTATATAATATGCTTGGCATCATTTGGTATGGTTCAACTCATTAAAAGAAGATTTCCTTATGAGTTAATCGGATTCCCTTATGATTAGTCATGGTTAGTGTCCTACCAGTCCCCATTTACACAAAATCTTGGGTAATGATTTCCAAACTAAATCCTCATTTAACTCGCTCTCAACTAAATGTTGTCTTAACGAAATATCAATTGAACGATATGTTAACTGCAATGAAAGGTTGGAGTGGATGTATTCCAACTAGTCGTATCATGAAGGACTGTCATTAACTTCACACTTTTCTTGATGAGGGAAGAGTAGTTTACTTGTCAGAAAGGTTAAAGCTTTGCACCTAAAATTAATGGATATTTTGTGTGTGTGAATTTAGAGGGTTTTAACCTGACCTTTCCTCCAATCTAGTCATGAAAACTCTTCCCCATCACATGGCCAGACCACCATTCATACCCTCAACATTTAATCTATGTAGCAGAGCTCCTCTTAGGGTTTCATGAGTTTCTATTTTCAATGTGAATTCCTTTGAAAGGGCTCTGCGTWTTAACAAGTTCTCAATAGGAAAGGCTGTCGACTTGGAGGGTGCTACCCAGTGGAACAGTCGGTGCTATTCGCCTCCCTGGTAAGTTTGTGATACCATTTATGTCCTTATCTACTTAAACGAGAATTCARGTTTCCATCACAGTGGAAGAACCCTCGTATTGAAAGTCTTACTATGACTTTAAATTGAATCTCCCCTTTAAAAGTCTTATTATGACTGTAAATTGAATCTCCCCCCTTTAATGTTATTCCGTGTAACTTTATGGATGGTCCTACTATTGGGTAAATAGATTGTTCTGTATGTACATCCTCAATATTTCTGAAAGGGATTCGATGTCCCACCTCTTGTTTCCTCGATTTTTGAAGGATTCACGCCTCCAAGGTCTCTTTGCAAGAAATTTTACTCTTAGGGTTTTGTCGTTCCTTTACAGAATCTACAGTTCCTCTGTTGATATATATCGAGGCTTGGTTTTTCACTGTTGTGAAGCTACACAGAGTTTTTAGTATGAAGTTGAATGTTTCCTACTTTGTATTACAATTTATGTTGCATTTCTTTCTTCCTGTTTGTAAGTATGGGTCCACTCTTCTGTAATTTCCAAGAGACTCTCTTCTGATCCCTATGAATAAAATGTTTTCTTGATGGTTATGCATTCCAGCCTGACACAAAAAAAAATTGTGACTTCAGTGGTTTTGAACAATTCTGTTGCAAAATGTCCCGTGGTATATCATATTGGGGATTTATGAAACTTCTTGGATTGAGAATGCCTCCCATTGTTATTATTGTTGGTTGCAGATATTATACGCCATTAGGAATCTGGTAAAAATTTAGTAAGAAGGTTAATCTTTGTATTTAGCATTGATTTATAAATACCCTCTTTAATATAGATCGTCAGATTCAGGGTAGGATTTAATCCCATCATTCGTGTATAGAATTTGTCCTGTGTGTAACAATTGCACAATGCCTTCGGCCTGTTCGCACGACCCGTCTTATGAAATTTGTAATTCAAGTGTTAGTATTGTTTATATTAATTGATTTAGTAAAGAAATGGATTTATCTACAGTTGGTACCGACGCTAATGATGGGACCCTATTGTGTGCAAGGTACCCATCAGGAAAACCTGAGACCATCCTCCCCTCGGCCTGGGACCTCTATCAAACCAAAACGTGACAAGGGGAAGGATGCATGATCTTCAGTCATGAGTTAAGTATCATTCTGACTCAAACTCTTTCTATAATTTGTCATTCTATTGAAAATTTTATCCATCTTGTTTTCTGTTACATAATACTAATGTAAATTTTGAAATTCCTTGCAGGAACTTCGACCATGTACAAATCCGGATGCCAGTTCTCGTCAAAGGTGCAAAAGGTATTCGGGTTTCAATTCGTCGCTCTCAAATGCATGCCCTATTTTTTCTATGAATTGATATGATTATAAACCAGAGGTTAACATCGTGGTGACAGAGGTCATTTGAAATATAGCCTATTCTTTTAGATCTATTCTTTTAAAAATTAAATCGAAGGGCACAAGTATCATAACCTTATTGATGTGTATCTGACTAAATCACATGATTTAGAATATGGCTATAGTTTAAGAGTTGTATATTCTAATTTTTGGAGTGGCAATACGAATAGTCATTCTTGCCGAGTAATGGAACTGTAAATGGATGATTCTGGAATGGAATTCAACAAGCCTTCATGGACAGTTATTTTGACTCGATTCTTTCCTTGGATCTTATTTCGATTTTGCATACTGTTTTATTTTCTGTCATTATATATTCCAGAAATTCCACTAAGTCTTAGTTAGACTATTGTCCTCTATTGTATTTCGATGTGTTGTTTGTACAGTTTGAACTTGTATTCATGCGTTGCATGGTACCATATACTTTCAAAGACCCACATCCTTTTTAAATCAAACCTCGGCGAAAAGAAAACTAGAATATCAAATTGTTGTACAGGTATTAGGTATACATAATTATATATAAATATGTATATAATCCTATACAAATGTTTGTCCTTGTCATGCATCGATACTATACCAATGTTATTACTTTGTATAGCTTATTACATAAATATGAAAATGTATAGTTATTTTGTTCTTGTATATCCTTCAGCATTTCCTAAATCATTCCATCAAGTGAGGGAATCTATACAAAGTATAATTAGGAAGGGTATGAGGTTGTCAAACTAGTCCGATCTGCATATATAATTTATAGATGCATCTTTGTTAATTAAATCCGTAGTGCTTCCTATATATGTGGTTGTTTTATTTGTACTTTATTTGCACAGTTGGTTCTACATGACTGCTAGAACAGTTTGTATATTAATTGTCTAATATGTGCACGTATGTAGGTATATATTATCATTCATATAATAGGGAATTCAATTTAACTTTCCATTAATTTCTGTACATGTTTTCCCCCTATAATTACGTATATACATAACTATATACATCTCTCTCTCTCTCTCTATATATATATATATAGTGATTTACTATAATAGGTAGAGTCTCATCTTGATTCCGGTTTAATATGTACATAAATGGAAATCTCAATTAAATACTATGGCCCTTCATATTTACCTAAAGAAATATAAACACGCATGTATATTTACCTAACTTGGTTCCATTCACATTACACACATAGATAGTTTACACATCAAAGCATAATTAACCGGGAGGTTTTTTCTACAGGCTATCCCATTATAACGATAGTCTAATTACGGAATTATTTCTCCCGGAGTTTAACTACATGAATTCTTTCAGCTAATATATCAAATGAAAAATAAAATTCGTACAACAGTCAAACCACAGAGATAATTCATTCAGAATAGTTTAGAGACATTCCTTCAGTTCTTAAGCTAACAACATTCAATCAAAATTTAGCCCATAGTTATACTACTATCCAGAATTAAATAGATGCATTTTCCAGTCGTTAAACCCTATAACATTCAGGCAAAGAAAGTAGTAGACTGACATATCTGAAAAATTGTCGAACAAAAAATGGAACAGACACGTTCCTCCCATCCTTAGAATGGAACAACCAATTCCACTTGCTCCATTCACCCCCTAGCCTGACCATGAATCCATGAGGGCGAGCTCAAAACTCCACCTCAATGACCGTCCTTTAGTTTTAGTCAGTTCTCCTTGCCTCACACTCAGAACATAATGTTCATAATAGCAAGAGATAATTATTCTTCCTAGTATTCTCCTCCTTACCTCACACTCAAAAAATAGTGTTCATAACAGCAAGAGGTAACCCATTTTCCCTAGCATACTTGGCAACGTCCTGCCTCCTCTCATATGCTATATATGCCAAAAGCATTTCTGCCTAGGTCTTTTCCCCTTTGGAATTTTTCCCAACTTTCCAAATCCCTGATTTTCAAGGGTTGCCAATGGCCAAATTCCTGATTTGCCACTTGTAACAATCATCCATGAGGTAGTTCCAACATGTTCCCCACTCATGGAGTCATGGTCAGTTGATTTTAACATGGTTGTTCCATTTGTCCTCCTGCAATAATTATAAAATATTTTGTTTTCATACAAGTGTCATAGTCAAATAGTTAGTTGGGTCAAATCAAATATCTGCCCAATAGTCATAATCATAAATTACAATTTACCAAATTTGGAATTTCCATAAATGGAAAAAAAATTCCAAATTCGAATTTACCAAAAACGAAATAATTTTCCTAACAAATTTCAAATTCAAAAATAATTTATTTCTGGGGATGTCACATCCTTTCCCCCTTAAAAAAAAACATTGTTCTCAGTGTTCGTTCCTTTCTTGGAACAAGATTGGATCAGATTTCCGCCAATCTCCCTCCAATCCCCAAGTGGCCTCCTGAGGACTAAAGTGCTTCCATTGCACCTTTACCTGAGCGACGAATCTGTTCCAAAGTGTTATTTCTCTCCGGTCCAGAATGCGCAGGGGTCCTGCTTGGAACTCACCTTCTGGTTCCATCTGCACCAAGTTCCAATTGATCATATGAGTTGGTCATGAACATAATTCTTTAACAAAGAAACATGAAATACATTGTGAAATTTTAGATTTGCAGGAAGTGCAAGTTGATATGGCACGGGTCCAATTTGAGCTAAGATCTCGAAAGGACCACAAAACCTGGGTGCCAAATTGGCATAGTTTCCTAGCTTTAGCGAACTTCTTCTGGTCTTTTCCTTTTGAATAGATGTGGTCTCTCATCTTAGCCGAAGTTTGGTGGCCATTGGTGTATGCAAATTCCACCAAGTGTAGGTAGTCTCCCCACTTGTTTGGTTTGTTCTTACATACATGCGTATGATTTGGTTTGTTCATTCAGTCTATCCATCTGTTTGTGGATGATAACTTGCGCTTAAATTCAAGTTAGTATTTAACCTTGCAAACAATTCTTCCCAAAAAGTAGATGTAAATTTTATGTCTCTATCCAAAATTACCATTTTAGGAAAACCATACAGTCTAAAAATTTCTTTCATGAATATTTCAGCGATGTTAATGGATTTAAAAGTAGACTTTATAGGAGTAGAGTGTGCAGACTTACTAAGTTTATCAATTACCCTCATAATTGAATCATTATGTTACTGAGTTCTAGGAAAACCTATAATAAAGTCTAGCGATATAGTCTCCCATTTCCATTCCGACACAGATAAGGGATGCAATTGATCGACTGGATGCTGGTGTTCGGCTTTTACCTGCTGAAAATATTGAAACTTAGCTAAGTATTCTGCTATTTCATCCTTCATATTAGGGCAGTAAAATAATTTTTAGTGTTGTTACCACCTTCTGGTATATTGGGTGACCAGAATATGGTTTCTTGTGTACTTCCTCCAAAATTGTTAACTTTAATTCCACCGAATCTGGTATGTATATTCTATTTTTTTAATCATAGTATACCTTATTTGTCCCATTCAGATTTGTTTTGTCTGAATTCTCTGCATTATCTCGTATTTATGCCATTTCTCTAGGTAAATCTTCGTCGTTATTACCTGCAAACTTTATCTTTTGCTTAAGATCGATTTCTTCCCTGCTACTGTTTATTTCAAACAGCCCATGACTTCTTCCGCTTAAGGCGTCAGCCACCTTATTTTTCTTATCCTTGATGTGTCTCAACTAAAAGTCAACTCTCCCAAGAAAGCCAACCATCTTGCTTGCCTTGCGTTAAGGTCTGGTTAACTTTAAACAAAATATTTTATGCCATTGTTCTCCGTCGATAATTACCAAAACAAACATGTCCAAGTACTGACTTAAAATACTTGTTCATCAAACACATAAATGTGGTTGGCACATTAGTGAGTCCAAATGGTACAACCACAAATTCGCAATGTCCATATCTCGTTTGGAATGTTGTTTTAATTATGTCCTCATCTTTTATCCTAACCTACTGATACCTAAATCATAAATCGAATTTTCGAGAAAAAATCTTTGCCGCACTTACTTGATCGAACATATCATTTATCCTAGGTAAGGGGTTACCTATTCTTAATAGTCATTTGTTTAATTGTCTATAATCGATGCATAATCTCAGAGTTTTGTCTTTTCTTTTTACAAAGAGGACTGATGCTCCCCGTGGTGAAATACTCGTTCTGATATATTCTTTGTCCAATAATTCCTGCAGTTGAATTTTTAGTTCTGTTAATTTCGACAAACTCATTTGGTATGGTGCTTTGGAGATAGGGGTTGAACCAAGTAGAAGGTCTATGGAAAAGTCTATTTCCCTTCTAGGGGGTAGTTCAGGTATTTCATCAACAAACATGTCTCTGAATTCACGTAGAACAACAAAGTCTTCCAAGTTGTGCTTATCTTATTTTTCTAACAGGTTCGTTATTTGGATGGTGTAAACTTGACAACCCTTCCTCATGCATTTCTTGAATTGCATTATTGTGACTTGTCTAACCAATATGGTTTTGGTATACCTTGGGTTGTTCTAGTAGTGTCATGATCGTCTTTATACTTAAGTTTCTTTGTATAACAATCTAGTGCTACTTTATTCTTTTCCAACCAATCCATTTCGATAATCACATCATATGGTCCTAGTGGTAGAATGTTTAGATTTGTTCTTATGTTTTGACCATCTAAACTGAACTCAAAATCATAAATAAAGTCAACCACTTTCCTTTTAGTTCTTGTTTCTAGTTGTACCAACCAAGATTTTGTGTGTTTCATTTTCTTAAGTTTATTTGACTCCACCACACCAGGAGCGATATAACTTAACGTGGCTCTGGGATCAATTAAAACAAAAATTTGAGTGTTATTGATTTTATCTTCGATTTCCACCACAAAGGACTGGTGGTTAGCTTGCTGACCATCTACGACCACATTGATTTGATGCAAGCTTCTGCCCACATCGTCCATCGTCGAGGCTTCCTGCAAATTATGAACCGCAGTTCTGTTTGCTGAAATAAAACATTGACGTTTCCTCCTCAGATGAGGTTCTCCACATTCCCAGCATTTTAATAGTTCGTGAGGGCTGTCCCCAAACTTCTTTGTTCCCAGGTTTATCAGTTTACCGCCTCCTTATGTGCTTGCATGGTTTGAGTGAAAATGTTTCCTTGGAAAGCTTTCCACTTCATTCCTATAAGGGGCTGGTTGGTATCCCTTCTTCCACTAGTTTAATCAGTCTAGTTTCTTATCCTTCCAAACTTTGGGAAATTTTTTCCACTGTTTGTGTTGATCATAATACATTCAAGATTTTCTAAATATGGACTTGGGATTATCAAACTTAATTTTGTCCCTATAAGACTGTGGTAAATAGCTTAGGAACCGCTGGATTTTTACTTTATCCTCCCGGATATAAGGTACGAACCTTAGTAATTCCAGGAATTTATTTATCATATCTTCCATAGACATTTGACCAAGTCGTAACTCATAGAATTCTTTCATTTTTCTTCCATTGTAGCTTTCAGATAGGTACTGTTTCTTAAATTATTTATTAAGGTCAGACCATTCCATCTGTTTCTCCTTTAGGCCCTTGGCCAATTTCAGATCTTGCCACCAAATGTTCTCTTTTCCTTTATGAGTATAAATGGTTGTTCTGACCTTCATATTGCTGGAATAGTTATATATCTAAAATATGTTTTTGATGTCTAATAACCATGATTCATCTTCCTCACCCGTCCTGGATTCCCCATTAGATGTGGTGGGTTTGGTCTTCATAAATTCTCCCTCAAGATGATCTACCTATTTCCTTTTTCTGTCTGTTTTTTCTTTTCTTTAGTTGAAGGGGTACCTTCTGATGAGCTGTCATCTTCTTTTGCTTCAGGACCATAAATTTTTTGGAGGCCCTTTTACTGACCTCTTCTTCATGGTTATTATCCTTTAGGATTTTCTTTGTCCTTATATTGCGCAACAGGACTTCATTTATTTCTTGCTACTCCTGTTGTGCTTTCTTCAGTTTCTCATTGTCAGCTTTGAAAACCTGCAGCTCAACAATGAGATTCCTCATCATTTCTAGAACTTTAGTAGGTGAGATTCCGTCACTATTTTGTCTTGGCTCTTCAGGATGTCTTTGTTCAGGATTCCCATCAAGTCTGATTTCTGTGTCATCCTGGGCTGCCATGATTAATACAAAACAGAAAAGGGTTCTTTGTTTGTAACAATAAAATTTTATTAGTTTTACATAAACAAAAATATGTACTAGGCAAATAATGTGGCCTTGTTCAAGGTCCAAGTGTTGTAACCTTTTCTCTGATACCATATGTAATGAATCTCTAATTTGCCATAATTTTATTTTTTTTCCACGGCACATTACTCTTCAATTTTGTTTCAAAAGTTTCGGAGTTAAGATTCATTCCTGTCCACGATGACATTAATACACCAGTCTAGTTTATTTTGAACAGAAAAAAACTTATATGGATAATTCTCCCTAA
>SNQJ01S0005676.1:74077-119782 GCA_010110895.2 Picea sitchensis | reverse complement strand
AATGGAGTTGAGAGGGGATTCATTCTACGAGAGGGGAGAAAGGATTTTGGGGAGAGCTTGAGCATTGACAGAGTGGAATTTACAGTGCACCGGGGGGCTGCTGGAGGTTTTGGGCTCGGAGGGCTAGGATATCCATTGATATCCAAGGGTAGGCGCTACTAGTCGGCAGGGAGGTTGGTTTTGGGGTGGTGTCCTAAAGAAGCAAGCTAAGGAAGCAAGCGGCAGAAGCAAGATAAGGAAGCAAGCGACAGCATCAGGTTCAGGTTAGAGTTATGAATTGTTTTGAAGTAAATTGTTATTAAATTTTATTACTATGATAAATTAAATTTCGAATGTGCTAGATGAAGTTATAATTAAATTTTACTGTTGATTTCTAATTTAATGTTTGTTATAATTAATTTAGAGCCATTACACATCGTTTAGGGCATCAAAATGGCCCCGAAAGTTAAAAATTGCTAAAAATAGAAAATTACTAAAATTGCCAGAAAATTGTTTTGAGCTAGTTGGAAAAGGTGGGTAGCCACCGATATCCACCTAGATCAAAATGGCTCACACAAATATACTCTCTTTACTCATGGAGGTATATTATTAGAAAAGAATATTCATCATGCATTCATTAACCCAAATTAAAAATAAATATTCTAAGATAAATGCTTTCAATCTAGGGTCCACAACTTCAATGGTAGACAAAAAGGTCACAAAGGGAAATTGTTTCAAAAGAATGAAACCTCTATGCAACAAGACTCAGTTTAAGCATGAAATCTCAAAAGAATATTATTGCATCTATGAAATAAAAGTAAAATATTCAAATTGATAAATCCATTCAATTAATTACCACAGTCTTCTTGGCTTAAAATCATATTGTAGAGTGAATTTTTCCTCTTTAAGTGATGAGATATAACTGTCACAGTTTCAATGGTAGAAATGTTGATTGCAAAGTGTAAAATTCTTTACAATAATACTCTAGTGATTGTGAAGTGTAAGTAGCCCAATAAAGAGGTGGATCCCTGAAATAATACTCTGTTTAACTATGAAAAAATGATTGTAAGGAATACTAAAAAACAAATATGCATTGATGAATGAAAATACCTTATTCTAAATTTCAGATCCAACCAATCAAATGACCACTTATGATTTCCAATTGGTTTCAAAATAGGCTATAGTGATTCGTGAGGACTCAATGGTTTGAGGAAACTTGTAGCAGTACTCCAAGAAATCTCTTTAAGTTTTCAATGAAGGTTGATAATGATTTATAGTTCCTTATAACAACAAAGCAAAATATAATATTAAAAGAATTTCAACATATACAAAAATGATAAAGATATGATCTAAATATAAAATAACAATTAAAGAAAGGAAATGTTGGAAATTAAAGAGAAAGCAAAGAAAAAAACTCACACATTATTTACAAAGCTTCCACATGAACCAAACACGAGTGCCCTCTAATATGACACATGCAAAGATGAAGAAAACTAAATGAAGAAGACCAATATCTTTATATTAAGCATAAAACTTCAGCAATACAATGTATATCTATTCTACAATTCCTCTCCCAAATGCCTCATAGTTTGGCATATTTATACATNCTAATATGACACATGCAAAGATGAAGAAAACTAAATGAAGAAGACCAATATCTTTATATTAAGCATAAAACTTCAGCAATACAATGTATATCTATTCTACAATTCCTCTCCCAAATGCCTCATAGTTTGGCATATTTATACATCATTAAACATAACAGACAAAACTAAAAAAACTCTCTGGATTAATTCCATATCTTAGCAACCTCCTATCTATGTTGGGTGGAGCTCAGTATGATTAATTTTCTCCAGGATTTGATGGATTCATGTGTGAAAAATAGGTCACACATAAAATCTGGGTTTTATGTCTTTAGAAAAACCTCTAAATCTCCCAAATCATGCATTTTCTGGAAATGCGGATCATCATAAACCAAATTGGGAATGCTATGCACAAAAACCATGTCCCGAAATTTTCAAATTCTTCTTCATTGGTCCATAAAGATCATCTAAAAATCTCTACATGATTTTTCTGCTATAAAAATTATTATAGAGTGGCTAAGTTTACCATGTGTTGACCATGCCTGTGTGAGGGTTTTTTCATTGATCCAACAGGAAACAAACCATGTAATGAACATGAGGAACAAAACAATTGTTCTCATTTTTTCGATATGGCCTGCAAATATCACAATGGGGTAGCAATTACATGAACCTAATTTTTCTGGTAACATGACTAATAAAATATCATAAATTTGATACTTTTGCTTATTAAATAAAAAATAGAAATAAACTAATCATTACCTTTTTAACCCTTTATTAATCCCAAGCTTAGTAGAAATGGGTAGAAATATACCAAAAATGAATGAATAGTGGGTGAAAAGGAGGTATAAATGATATTTTTTTACAAAAAAATGCAAACCTAACAATGTGTTCATTGTATGACGACCTACTCATAATTTCACCTCTCGACTCGAGACTTCTCAGGCCTTGTTATATCATTTTTCACATAATGAATGAGTAGTCAACTCTAGGTGCACTCATCACATGGATAAGGATGCCTCCTTTTTCACGTGGTTGGATGAAGCTAAAGAGAGAAAAATCTATGTTTCTCATGATTTTTCTTTGTATGTTGTGTAACACCCCTATTTCCCCAAATTGTAAACATAATTGTTTTTAATGCCAAAAATTGTTGTTAGGTCTGTTATGTGTAAATTTTGAAATATGTCGAACCTTTAAAAGGGGATAAGATGTAAATACTTATATTTTTAATATAAGAAGAAAATGTTGAATAACTATTGAAGGGTATTTCCTATATAGGTTATGACATCATTGAAAGGAATGGTGAGGGGAACCATGAGTGGCTGAGATGACCCATGCCAAGAAGTACTCTATTGGATTTAAAAATACTCATACCTAGAGAAATCCTCTATCATAGAGGATTTAATTACTATTCAAGTTGGTGGTTAGTTGATCCTCCTCATAAATCAATGAGAGTATGGGCATAGTACCCATCTAGAAGTTTCTTTTTTGGTGCACGAATTAGGGCATTTGACCCAAGAAATCTTGCTATAGAAGGAAATAAAGAGAGGAAAATCATGGGAAGAAGAGAGGGGATACACATAGTTGAGTCTAGGGACCAATGCTGAGTGGGGAGGAGTGTGGGAAACTCCTCTAGTTTTGAGAAAACATAGAGAAGAGAAGAAATATGTTTTTTGAGTGCATGAACCATTGACAACCATCTTCAAATCAGGTTGATAAACAAGGCCACAAAAGTTTAGTGATTGGATGAGAAATTGTGAAAGAATTAAGAGGGGATGGAACTAAGGTATTGTTGGGCAATGAAAGGACTCTCTTGTGTTGTAAATGACCATTGTTGAAGCTCTTTGTGGCAAGAGAAACCCCCCTGCTTGGTGTATTTAAGACTTGGTTTGCTGAGATCCTATAGGTGAAAGAGAGTGGCCTTCATACTTTCTCTCTTGCTGAATAAAAATAATTTATTCTCATGGAATTATACTCTATATAGGGGGTGGATAGATGAGAAAACAACAAGAGAAGTTGTTCCTATGGTTGGGTGGAAAATGGTACACCCTTCAACAATTTCCAGCAATTTCTAAAGTTCACATAAGTGTTTTTTGTTCCTTGTATTGCCATGACAAGTTTATTTAATACTATGGATTTTATATGCTATATAATTCTATGATTTATTAGCTGATTCAAGTGGTAAAAATTGTCACTCTAATTGTCTGACTAGCTGTGCAATATGAAATAAGGTGAGAAATCATATTTTGTTATTGGTTTTATACTTGACTATGTTTTAAAAGGAAAGTTGTTAGTAATGGTTTTCCACTCAAAGTATGGACATAGTGATGGCTGGTCACTTATAGTTGTTTATGTGAACAAATATCTTCTTTATTAGTAAATATTAATCTACTAAAGCACTTCCAGAACAATCCTGGTAATAAGGAATACAATTGTTGACATAAACATAAAGACTGGTCAGTTGGTCCTGCCTAGTCTATTGGCTTGAGAAATATTCTAGGATTGGAGGGACTTTAATATCTCTATCTGGCCTTGAAAGAATAAGACAAATGTTGAAGAAAACTAAAGTATTTTAAAAATAAATAATGAGAAAAGGAGGAATAAATCTTAAGTTCCGAATTTCAAATAAAAAGAAATTAGTAATTGAATGCATTGTAATTTATTAAATTTCATTAGTATTTTGGTAAGAAAGGAATTTTACCACTTGATGTCCAAAGGCTATTTTTTTGGGAATAGTAACTATTCCCGTGAAAATATAAAGGATATGCATGTAGATAGGAGATTAGTAAATTTTGGTAAAAACATAGCTTTACCATGGAGAATTTTATTTCCAAGAAATGTAATATTCTGGAAAATAATTTAAACAAATAATTTGCATGGATTTATAAATATAAATGTGCAATTCTATGTTTTCTGGACAAATCTAGACAAGTGGTAAAGTATGGTAACTACTGGTAAATTACCAATTAATCATTTAAGTATTCTAATATTTGAATAATAAGAATTAGAAACAATTATACTAAGATTTTCCTAGAATTATGCCATGCACAAGATGCTCTGCACTATTGTAATAATTATGGTAATCTTATTCTTTTTATTTATTTATTAAATGCTTGTGTAATATATTTTTGCTATATATCAACACATAAATATTTATATTTATGTTAATAATAATTCCATCGGAGTACAGAGAAAGGAGAAAAAATTTGGAGTGCGATGGTGATGAAAACCCCGACCACTCATGGGGTTATCGTGACCTCCTGTTCTAGGATCATTCACTTAAGGGAGATGAATTATCTCTCAGGCTCTTGTTGAACCCTCAAAATACTATACCACATGCCTTTTCTCTTTTCCATGTGAGAAAATTTGTGTGCAAGAGGTTCTTATCATGTCAGCAAAAAAATCCACGTGACCTTGGGCGAAAACCATGGGATAAACTCTTTAACCAATAGGAACTCCGACATTTCATAGCTCTGGGCTTCAAGAGTTCTAACTACAACGCACAACAATCCTCCTAAATGTCGAATTCACAAATAGTCAAACATATCCGGGGATCAATGACTCACAATATGCACCTTGATCTATGGTTAAGGAAGGAGAATGTGCACAAATTCTAGAGCCATCAACAAGATAACCATCAGGTATAGATTTCCTTTACCAATATAACTCTGACACTTCATATCTCTGGGCTTCAAGAGTTCTAACTACAACGCACAACAATCTTCCTGAATGTCGAATTCACAAATAGTCAAACATATCCGGGGATCAAAAAATCACACTATGCACCTTGATCTATGATTAATGAAGGAGAATGTGCACAAATTCTAGAGCCATCAACAAGATAACCATCAGGTATAGATTTCCTTTACCCATAATGGATGATTTAATGGATTTCTTGAGTGGAGATAGTTATTTTTCCAAAATAGACTTGAAGAGTGGTTATCATCAGACAAGGATGAGAGAGGGACATGAATGGAAAGAAACATTCAAAAATATGGAGAGCACAAGAAAAATGAAGAGCAAAAGAAAGATGAAGATTCTGAAACATGGATGTTGGGAATGAAAAAATATTTCTAATTGCACAATTATTCTTCTCATGCAGAAGGAATAATTGTTAATTATCAGTTGAATGGAAAGACATCCATGTTGTGGGATCAACTTATGCAAGTGCAACACATTCGAGAGAAATGTGACTTGGAAGGAATTAAAGAAGAATTTTGAGAAGAAATAATTAACCAAGAGTTATTATGACAAAAAGGTGAAAGAGTTTTGTGAGCTCAAACGACGCAGCATGACTATTGATGAATATGAAAGGAGATTTCTAGAACTGTTGAAGTATGTCTCCCTCATCAAGGATGACACAATGAATATTCATAGGTAACTGACCGGGCTGCCATCTTTCATCAGTGATAAAATCCAATATGATGATCCCAAGACCTTGGAGGAAACCATAAGGAGAGAAAAGTGCTTATATGATCAACAAAAAGGAAAGCCTATGTTCCATAAGGCTTGGGAAGAAAAGAATAAGTTTAATAAGGAATAGAGGTAGAAAGGGAACAAGACACCCTTTTTCAAAAACAGTCCTCAAGAACAACCATCTTTTAGAGAGAAAAAAATGGTTGAGGTAGGTGGGAAAAGGCCAAGGCATGCCCCTATTCAATGTTGGGGTTGTAAAGGATACCATAAGTATAGACATTGTCCTCACAAAATTAACAAAGTGAGAGCTATCCACAATGTACAACAAGAAGAAATAGTGGAGGACATGGGAAGAAGTGTACCTAGGATCTATGTAGCCCTGGACAACAATCAAGCAAAGTTTCAATCACACATGATTGAAGTAGAAGGTATGATCAATAACCATGCCTTTACTATTCTAATATATTTAGGAGATAGTCATAACTATATAGATCCTAAGGTAGTGGAAAGATTTCTTTTTCCAAGAAGCAAGTATGATAAATCTTGGCTAGTATAGTTGGCTAGAGGAGCCAAGAGAAAATTTGTTGAGTTGGTTAAATCATGTCCAGTGGACATGAATGGGATAAGTACCAAGGCATATTTGAACATCTTTCCATTGGGTTCATATGACTGTCTAATTGGTATGGATTGGTTGGACCAACACCATGCTTTCTTAGACTATCATAACAAGGCATTTACTTTCCTGGATGAGGAAGGGAACCCAAGAAAAGTCCAAGGAATTCTTAGGGTAGTTATTGTCCGATAAATCTCAACAATGCAGCTGAAGAAGTGTTACATGAAGGGATGCCAAATATTTGCAGCCCATATGGAAGAATCACCTAAGGATAAAGTGCCAAATATGGAGAATCACTCAGTCCTGAAATATTTTTTGGATGTGTTCAAGGAGATACCAAGACTACCACGAAAGAGAGATATTTATTTCTCTATAAATTTGATTCCTGGGGAAGATCTAGTATCAAAGACTCCCTATAGAATGAGTACATCGGAGATGAAGGAGTTGCAAATACAAATTGAATATCTTCTGAAGAAGGGGTATATATGACCAAGTGTGTCACCTTGGGGTGCTCCATTCTTATTTGCAAATAAAAAATATGGGACATTGATATTGTGCATTGACTTTAGACAATTGAACAAAGGGACTATAAAGAACAAGTATCCTTTACCAAGGATCGATGACTTGTTTGATCAGTTAAAGGATGCGAGGATATTCTCAAAGATTGATCTCAGGTCAGGATACCATCAATTAAGGATCAAATATCAAGACATAATCAAGACCACCTTCAGAACAAGGTAAGGTCATTATGAGTTCGCAGTGGTACCTTTCGGATTATCAAATGCGCCAGTTGTGTTTATGTGCTTAATGAATGGTGTTTTAAGGGAATATTTAGACAAGTTTGTCATTGTCCTTCTAGATGACGTCCTTGTATATTCCAAGACCTAAGAAGAGAACGAACATCACTCGAGGATGGTGTTACAGGTTCTAAGAGAACACCAACTATATTCCAAATTGAGTAAGTGCTCATTTTATCAAAATTAAATTCACTATTTGGGGCATATAATATCCTAAGAAGGGATAGCAGTAGACTGTGAAAATATTATGCCATTAAAGGGTGGAAAACACATAAGAATGTGACATAAGTCAGATCCTTCATGGGTCTAGTTAGCTACTACAGAATATTCATTACATGGTTTTCGAGGATTGCTCACCCAATCACTTCCTTGCAAAGGAAGGGGGTGAAGTTTCAATGGAAAAAAGAATGTGAAAAGATCTTCCAACAATTGAAGCAATTGTTAACCAGTGCTCTAATTATGAGGATTACTGACCTGAGTGAATATTTTCTGGTTTTCACTTATGCATGCAAAGAAGGAATTGGTGGAGTCCTCATTCAGAATGGGTTTTTGATATGTTTTGAATCCAAAAAATTGAAGGAGCATGAAAGGCTCTATGCCACTCATGATCTGGAGTTGGCATCCATAGTACATGCCTTAAATAAGTGGAGGCACTACCTCATGGGAAAGAGTTTTGAGATGAGGACAGACCATAATGGTCTAAAATATTTGTTTGATCAGCCAACTTTAAATGCCAGGAAGAGTAGATGGTTGGAATTCCTCTGTGAGTATGACTTTGATATCAAGAACATCAAAGAAAAAAAGAACAAAGTGGTTTATGCACTCAACATGAGAGTGCATGAACTGCATGATACATCCATTAACATGTATCAAAATAATATTAAAGGAATAATTCCTGAGGCTGGAAAAGTAGATTTGCAGTACGTGGAGTTGGTAACAAAATTACAACAAAGAATAATGCAATATAAAGTTGAAGATTATGAACTGGGGAATGATGGAATTATCTTATACATGAACAAGATTTATGTACCCAATTCTCTTGAATTGAGGAGTATGATTTTAAAAGAGATGAATAATGTACCTTATGCTAGGCACCCAGGATATTAGAAAACAGTTGCAGCAATCAAGAGACAATATTATTGGCCAAGCATGAAGAGGGATATTGTTGAATACATTGCTAAATGCTTGGATTTTCAAAGGTTCAAGGCTGAGCATAGACACACATCTTAGTTGTTGCAGCCATTACCCATTTCTAAGTGGAAGTGGGAAGTGGTGAAAATGGATTTCATCACCAAATCGCTCAGAAAAATCAAGCAACATGATGCTATCATGGTGGTGGTGGAAAATCTTACTAAATTTGCCCATTTCATTCCTATGAAAGTTACTCAAAAGGAAAATAATGTTGTTGATATTTATATGAGGGAAGTAGCACACTTGCATGGCATACCCAAGACAATTGTGTTTGATAGAGACCCAAAGTTTACCTCAAAGTTTTGGAAGGGATTATTCAAGGGGTTCAGAACAAATATGAACTTCAACATAAGTTATCATCCCAAGTCTGATGGGAAAACAGAAAGGGTGAACCAAGTGATTGAGGATATGCTAAGGATGTATGTTATTGGAAAACAATCTAAATGGGAATATTATCTACACTTGGTGGAATTTTCCTACAAAAATGGGTATTAAGCATCACTAAAGATGATCCCATCTGAGGCACTTTATGGCTGAAAATGAAACACACCAGTAAGTTGGGACAACCCAGCTGATAGAGTATTAGTTGGGTCAGAGTTGTTCAGAGAAATGGAACATAAAATGTTCAAGATTAAACAGAATTTAAAGGCTTCCCAAGACAGGAAAAAAATCTATGCTGACAAGAACAAAACTCACAGGGAATTTAAAGTGGGTACTCATGTTTTCTTGAAGGTGAAGGCCAACATAAGTTCCCCGAAGTTGGGAAACTATTCCAAGTTTGCATCCACATATTGTGGGCCATTTGAAATCCTAGAGAGGATTGGACCAATAGCTTACATGCTTGAATTACATGCATATATGTCTATACATAATGTATTCCATGTATCATTGATTAAGAAATATATACATCATGTTAATCATGTTATTGATGGAATGTGATCCGGGTGGAGCAAGAAAGTGCTTTTCAAGTGCATCCGGTATGCATTCTATAACATAAAATAAAATATCTCTAGAATTGATCCATAGGGATTGTAAAGGTCCAATAGACTTGGTATGGTCCTGAGGACGCAACTTGGGAGCATGAAGAATACCTGCATCTTTTTGAAGATTTTGAAAATCTTGTTGATGTTATGTAAATGAGTTGCACTGAGGATAGTGAAAAAATAAGGGGAGGGGATTGTAATACCCCAAGTTCGAGCACTATTGAATTGTAATGATGATTATTGAAGATTACAGGTTGGTGATCCAAGTATTTATAAGTTGGGAGGCTTATATGTTATTAGGATAGAGAGCCTATATGCTAAGGCGAGTGCACCTACTTTTATATATGTAATTATGCAGGTTATTAATAAAAACACATCGTTGTGTGTAGACAAACCACGAAGAAAGATTTATGGAGGACTAAGCTCCACTAGGAAGGGAAAGGGAAGGGGGTTGAGAGGCTAGGAAAGAGGGGATAAGATTGAGGTCTTAACCCAATGGAATATTATAATGTATTTCCTTAATTACTAAAGTTTGGGGAAATAAACCTAGTTATGCTAAGTTTCTTTGGGGAGAGGAATGAAACTCCAAGTGGAGAGGAACAAGCTCCTAGAGAGCCAAGTATCATCTAGGATGCATGCAAATTTATGTGGGGGAATTCAATCTTTGTGGGGGATCTCTCACGATTCTCGTTCTTACGATGTTGGTGCTCACCATTCTAGCTCTCACCTTTCTTGCTCTCAACATTATCAACATTATGACCATTTCTTTCCATATCTCCCCATGATTTCATTCTCACAATTATTTCCATCCCTTTTCCATTTCACACACGCACTAAGGAGGCATGCAGCTATAGCCATTTCCTCCATTGCTGAACATATGTCATCATGAACCTCTGTAATTTGTTGAGTCGTCCCTTTCCTTACCCTATTTTTGATACTGTGGTTTCAAGAGGTGGAGAGTCAGGCCTGTGGTTGAAGAAGCAGGTTGTGATGCCTGTGATCAACTCTCTCGATGAGAGAGAGATTGTTGGTGAAGTTATTTCTCCTAGAGGGAGTCTAGTAGCAGTTATAAAGATCTGAGAATTCCTGATCCGACCTATTGTTGAAGCCCTAGAAGGGAAGTGGAGGAGGCGATGGATTGTGGAACAGTGAAGGTGTATATTTCTAGGGTGGGACAGGCATCTGGGGAATGAGAGTCTATGAGCGGTGGGCATAAGTAGGCTCCTTGGATGGAATCCTTCCTGTTGCATTCTGAAGCTTTCCATAGCCTCAATATAGCCTAGGATTTCTTTTCCCTGGGTGGATTTTTGTCCCAGCTCGGGGGTGACCCGCTACTGATAGCTTAGAGAAACATGGTTTAAGGCTGGGAGGTTCATGGAAGGTCTGCACATAGTCGGTGGTCTTATCATAAAAATATAAGTACCAATTCTATGTTAATTGTATGTTGTGTATCTTGTACATGTCTTATAACGTTATCTGAATTTCTTGTGTTTATTGCATGTATGTATTACTATCGTTTCTGTATGAATATGTGTATGAACAGAATGTTTATGTATGTTTAAAATTTCATTAGATATATATATGTATATCAGAGCATGATAGTTTCAGGTAGCATGACCAGCCTTGGTGGTTGGGTGTGTTACAACCAGTTTTTAGAACAATTTGGTTTTGAGTGGGTGGCGTTTTCCCCAGCATGGGTGGTCGAGGGACATTACATGCTTCTCCTCCTCTATAGGATTTGATCCAACGGCCTATATATGTGGACACCCAATTCGACAGTTGTCACTTCTCCCAGTGATCTACGATGTATATCCACTCTGGGGATTTGGTACTTCAGAGTTTTTCCTCATTTTCAACAAATGATTGAAAACTACTAAAGCAGCGAAGTCTGAAGGACCTTGATGCTTAATTACCGCGCACCTTACCTTGATATGAAAACTGTGTGGGGTCCTATCTTCTCCCGAAAAGATCTTGTCTTCTCTCCTTCAAACAAAGATATTTCTCATCTTTTGGGGGACTTATTCTCGCTATCCCTCCTCGATATTTGACACACTTAAAATACTCGAACCTTCGCACACACATTGCGCTTCCCTTACAGTTTGGAAATTAGACTGTTTTCTCCTTATGCACTCCTTGCATAGGCTCTACACACACTTTCACTATCTATCCTCCCAACTTCATCACTTGAAGGACTTAGAATTAGGTGGACACCTTGATCTTCCCTCCTGAGCTTGGGGATTCCTCAACTTCAAAGGGGCTCAAAACTTTATTCCTCTAGAATATTTCTTATGCCCTACTAGCACACTATTCTCTTCCTCTTAGGCTTGAGACTTACAACAAGTTTGCCTATGCACTCCCTGTGCTTTCTCTACAGTCTGGAACTTTAGAAAGTTCTCTCCTTCTACACTCCTTGCATAGGCACTGTGCACTCCTTGCACTAGTTTCACCTATGAGATTTTATACTCTTGTAGGTATAGGAGCACTCCTTGCGATCACTCTGCGTAAACTTATGAAATCTCTCCTGAGATTGATAGACCCTTGAACTTGGTCCTTCATGCACTCCTTGAGATTTGTATGTGCACACTTGCACTGGCCTTCCCTTGATCTTTTACACTGCTCTAAGTGTAGGCACACTTGTTGTGCTCACTCTATGCACTCTTTGAACTCGCCTCCTAAGTCCTAGGATTTATAGGCCAACTTGTGCACTCCTCGTGCTTTCTTCCTATCCCTCCTGAGATTATAACTAGTTCTGGTGGGCCCACCTCGCACACTCCTCAAAAAACTCCATACTATGTTCTAGCACACTCCTTGAACTTGATTTTTAGATTTTTCTAACAAGTTTTGTATGCACTCATTGCACTAGCATTGGGAGCCCGTAACACTAAAAAATTCACATAGATAGGGGATTCCTCCTATTCCTACAAAAGGAACATTTAAACACTCATAGCATTCGTACATGCACAATAATATAATACACATAGAGATTCACATGCACGGAAATCTGCTTTTCTATTAATATGAATGCTTTTCACAAGACAATACAATGGTTACAAGACTAGACTTCAATAGAGTCTCACTTCTTCTCTCTTCTCCTCTCTTTGTTCTAACCACTTTTGTTTAACTATTTTTCAACAAATTAAAAAACATCTTTTGGGCATAGATTACATTGATTTATACATGAAGGGGCTTCTTGATCCTTCCCTCAGAGTATTCTAGTGCTTTCATATCACCATTAAAATCATCCTACAACTAAACTTATTACTATAAATATTTATTTACAATCTTTATATATGAGGCAATGCTCAGGATCTATACAAAATACGACCCATTAAAGGAAATTTACACTTATCCTTGCACAATACAATGGCTCTCTTCATTGAGCCTTACAAACTTTAATTACAACAAATTTTGAGATTTAAACCCAAAATGAGAAGGTTGGCACTTCTCTATCCTTGAGATCTTCTCCATCCTTGTGCAATGCTACGTTGGTTGCTGATGCACTGCTACGTAGGAGTGATGCTCTAGAATCATACTCCCCTGCTGAAAAAATCATGAGCTCCTGCTCATGGCTCCTCTACTACTGTTGTTGAGATCCTCCTCGATCCCAAAGTTAGTGTTTTTCTTGCCCACTTGTCTTGCACCATCTTTTATTCATGGAGATCCTTAGTCTCCTAGGGTTCTGTACCTTACTCTATAATTCCCCACTGGCTCTGCTTGTACACTCTTTCCTTTTCATCTATCTCTTGTAGTTGTTGATATAAATCTCTTATGTATGTATTCTCTCAGACATCTTTACCATCAAAATCCTTATCATTTTAATTTTAATGTCCAATATTGACATCTATAGGCACATAATGCTTCATTGACCTACAACGATTTTGTTTTGGTCCACTACCTCACTGTTATCTTTTGTTTCTTTCATGCCTGCAATAACATATTGTAGGGAATTGCCCTCAAGTTGTTGCATATTCTCATCTACCACTTCTATAGCTACAATATCATCTCCACCTGTGGGATCTTTTATCAGGTGCTCCAACAATGCAATCTCTTTCCAGCATCTCTCAAGAATTCCATCACGCTGGTCATTATCTTATGCATCCTTTGCTCCTTGTTCAACACCTTCCAATAGTTGTTCTCAATCAACATATTTGAGAGGTATTCCTTCTTTTTCCTTCTCCTTTTTGGCTACATTGAATGGTTTTCCAACTTCACCTAAACTTGTCTCTATATACAAGTTGTTATTTTTAAAAACATGTGGCTCTATGGCCTCACTTAACTCCTCTATCAGCACCTCCACATGTTGATCTAAACTCTCCTTAGAGTCCATGAGACCCTCAGTTGGTTTCTTATCATCATCACCCTTTCCAAGGATTGGCCATTTTTCAGGATTAGAAATGCATACTTCTCTATCATCTGCCTTGAGTTTATCTGCCTCCTTTATCCAAACTTTCAGCATGTGCCTCTGTCTCCTAGAAATAAACTATTGAATATGACATATAGCAGCCAAATTCATTACCCATTCACATTTCTAGGCTTCTTTATATCTTTCCCATTGTTATTTTATCACATCAAGTCGTTCCCTCACCTCAGCTATCTCCTTCATAACCTCCTCATTACTCATTTTCTTAATGCCATTCATTTTGACATCTTCTTTCGCTTCACTGTGAATTTTTTCTGAACTCCTCACATGACCATTTGTATTCATCTTGTCTTCATAGAGTTTAAACTTCTCTAAAATTAACCTTATTTCCCCACTATCTATAAACAAATGTTTTTCAATGATACCACTTGATGCAACCCCCCCCACCCCTCCTAGGGGTTCGTGAAACCTCCCGGTGAAGGATCGTTCTTCTAAGGAGATGAATGAGCTCTCAGATCCTTTTTGGATCCCCTATTAATGTATGAATACCCTTTAAAATCTCCTTAGGTGTAGGTCCATACAAATCCGAACCCGTTGGGCACTTATTTTGAGCCCCCTTTACCTTTAAATCATATTTTGGGTGCTGGAGCCTTAGCTTCGGCCACAATTGCATGTGACCAAGGGCTAGGACCAAGGGATTAATATAAAAGGATATTTTCTGGTGTTTTGAGGCTTTTAATATGCTCTACTTTGGTCCTTGGGAGTTTTCAACTCACAAAAATATGAATCACCTGAATGCTAAACTGGAAAACTACTCGTGCTCTTTGGATTTGGAGCTTCGGGCTTTGGGATTTTTAACCACAATACCTTCCAAATCTTCCCAACACCTAACTGGAGAACTCCTAGAGGGCTCATAGATCAAATATCCACACCTCTTCAATATCCAACACCTATGATATTCTTTGGAACTCCAATACACACTGCCTCCTGAATTTCTAAATGTTCAAGTCAAGATCAACATCTCTTGCTCCTCCTGCAGCCAACGACTGAGATTTAATTCAGAACTCCAGACTTCAGGATTTCTCACTAATGATCACCACCAAACCTCTGAACTCTCAAACACCGAATCAAAGAAGGGATGGGATCTATGACCCACATGTCCCTGTCAATGGATGACCTAGGTTTACTCTGGGCTTCGAGACTTAGAGTGTTTTCTCAATAAATAACTTTTCACTCACGATCCTTTGGATTTTCAAACTTCTAGACACTCACTATTCGGCTAACAAGTGTCCCTAATGACCAACAGTCAGGATTCACACTGGATTTTGGGACTTCGAGGAATTCTTGACTCCGCACAACAATCACCAACTTCTTTTGAAGTGTTGAATCTCCTAAATGTTGTCAGATATATGAATCACTCTCACCTATGCGCAGATCTAATGGTTGGGATCTAATATTCTCACACATGCTTCTCCTCCTGTATGGGCTTTGATCCAACAACCCAGATCTATGCACAACCAATCCAATGGTTGTCACTTCTCCTAGTGATCTATGACATACATCCACTACAGGGTTTTGGGACTTCAGAAATTTGCCTCCTTTTCAACAAATGCTTGAAAACTTCCGAAGCAGCAAAGTCCGAAGGACTTCAATGCTTAACGACTGTGAAACTTACCTTTATCTAACAGAGGTGTGGGGTATTGTCTTCTCCCGAATATATCTCACCTACTCCCCTTCAAACAAAGAGATTTATCCTCTTTTGGGGGACTTATTCTCTCTATCCCTCCTCAAGATTTGTCACACATAAAAGACTCAAACTTTGGCACACACACTACGCTTCATTTATAGTCTGGAACTTAGACTGTTCTCACCTTCTGTACTCCTTGCATAGGCTATGCACACACTTATGTTATCTCTCCTTCGAGCTTCGTCACTTCAAGGAATTAGACTTGGGTGCACACCTCGTCCTTCCCTTCTAAGCTTGCGACTTCTTCAAATTCAAAGGGGCACGGCCCTTTGTTTGTCCAGAAGATTTATTATACCCTCTTGGCACTTTGCAGTCTTCCTCCTAGGCATGAGACTTACAAAAAATTCTTTTTCACACTTCTTGCACTTTCTTTGTAGTCTGTAATTTTATAAATTTATCTCCTTCTTCACTCCTTGCATAGGAATTTTGCACTCCTTGCACTGGTTTCACCTATGAGATTTTATACTCTTGCGAGTATAGGCATACTCCTTGCACTCTCTCTATGTAAACTTAAAAAATATCTCTTGATCTTAACAGACACTTGAAATTGGTCCTTCACGCACTCCTTTTTCTTTCTTTGTGCACACTTGCATAGGCCTTCCCTTCAACATTTACACTTCTCTGAGTGTAGGCACACTCCTTGCGATCACTCTGTGCAGTCATTGCATTGGCCTCCTGAGTCTTGGAATTTACAGGATCACTTGTTCACTCCTTGCACTTTTTTCCTATCACTCCTAAGATTATAAATGGTTCGGGTGTGCCCACCTTGTACTCTCCTCAAAGAACTCCTAACTGAGTTTTAACACACTCCTTGTGCTGGATTTTTAGAGTTTTCTAACAACTCTGGTGTGCACTCCTTTCACTAGCCTGCCTAGATCACTCAGAAATTCACACAGATAAGGGATTCTTTTGATTCCTACAAAGGGAACATCTAAACATGCATAGCATCCATACATGCACAGTAAACATTCATAAAACATATATTCATTCACATAGAATGCACATAGAGATTCACATGCATCGAAATATTCTTTTCTATTAATTTGAATGATTTTTAAAAGAGTTTACAATGGTTACAATAATGGACTTCAATAGAGTCTTAGTTCTTCTCTCTTCTCCTCTCTCTATTCTAACCACTTTTTTTAAACTATTTCTCAACAACTTCAAAAACCTCTTTTGGGCATAGTTTACATTGATTTATACATGAAGGGGATTCTCGTGCCTTGCCTCCATAATATTCTAGTGCTTTCATATCACCATTAAAATCATCCTACCACTAAGCTTATTACAATAAATATTCATTTACAATCTTCATATCTGAGGTGATGCTCAGG
Organism: Picea sitchensis; assembly: GCA_010110895.2. NCBI lineage: Eukaryota > Viridiplantae > Streptophyta > Pinopsida > Pinales > Pinaceae > Picea > Picea sitchensis. The sequence goes on along the minus strand of SNQJ01S0005676.1, from coordinate 102,782 downwards.
ATATGTACAAACTATGGCCTATTAAAGGAAATTTACACGTATTATTACACAATACAATGGCTCTCTCTTCCTCGAGCCTTACAAACTTTAATTACATTAAATTTTGAGATTTCAACCCAAAATGATAAGGGTAGCGCTTCTCTCTTCTCGGGATCTGCTCCATCCTTGTGCGCTGCTATGTTGATCGTTGACGTGCTGCTGAGTAAGACTAATGCTCCTACTCTTTCCAGCATCTCTCAAGCATTCCATCATGCTGGTCATTATCTTATACATCCTTTCCTCCTTGTTCAACACCTTCCAGTAGTTGTGATCCCTCAACGTCTTTGAGAGATATTATTTGTTTTTCCTTCTCCTCTATGGCAACATTGAATGGTTGTTCACCTTCTCCTAAAATTGTTTCCATATATGTGTTGTCGGTTTTAAAAACATGTGGCTCTATGGCCTCACATAACTCCTCTGTCAACCCCTCCACATGTTGATCTAAAATCTCCTTAGATTCCATGAGACCCTTAGTTGGTCTCTTCTCATGATCACCCTTTCCAAGGATTGGCCCTTGTTTAGGCTCATAGATGCATATTTTTGTATCATCTTCCTTGATTTTATCTATCTCCTTTATCCAAACTTTCAGCATGTGCCTCTATCTCCTAGAAATCAACTGCTGAATAGGCCATCTATCAGCCTTCTTCATTACCCATCCACATTTTTAATCTTCTTTATCTATTTTCCATTGTTCCATTAGCACATCGAGTTGTGCCCTCGACTCAACTATCTCCTTCGTAACCTCCTCATTACTCATTTTTTCAATGCCCTTCATTTTGACATCTTTTTTCACTTCACTCAGACTTTTCTTTGAATTCTTCACATGACCATTTGTAGTCATATTATCTTCACAGAGTTTAAACATCTCTGAAATTATCCTTCTCTGTGTATTTTCTATAAACAAAGGTTCTTCTCTAATACCACTTGAGTCAAAACCCCCCACCACTCCTAGGGGCTTGCTCGACCTCCCGATCAAGGATCGTTCTCCTGAGGAGTTGAATCAGCTCTCATATCCTACTGGATCCCCTCTTAATGTACATAGGCTCTTTAAAATATCCTTAAGTGAAATTCTAAACAAAACTGAACCCGTTGGGTGCTTATTCTGAGCCCCCTTTACCTTTAAATCATATTTCGGGTGCTATCCCCTTAACTTTGGCCAAAATTGCATGTTATCGAGGGCTAGTTCCAAAGGATTAAGCTAAAAGGCTCTTTTCCGATGCTTCAGGGATTCGACACTCTACTACTTTGGGATTCAGTATTTTTCACCTTACAAAAACATGAATCACCCGAACATCGAACTGGCGAACTACTCCGACGCTCTTTAGCTCCAGAGCTTTTGTCTTTGGAAGTTTTAACTGCAATAAATTCCAAATATTCCAAACTCCTAATTGGTGAACTCCCAGACGGCTCACAGATCAATGGTCCACACCTCTCCAACAACCAACGACTATGATCTACTTCGGAACTCCAGGCTTTGGGAGTTCCTAGACTCCAATACACACTACCTCCCAATTTTCTGAATGTCAAATTTGAGATCGACATCTCTCGCTCATCCTGCAACCAACAACTGAGATTTACTTTGAAACTCTGGGCTTCGGGAGTTGTCACTGCTCATCACCACCAAACTGCTGAAATGTCAAACGTTGAATCGACAAAGGGTTGGGATCTACGATCCACTTGTGCCTATCAATGGACGACCTGGGTTTAATTCAAACTTCGGGACTTATAGTGTTTTCTCACTAAATCACTTTTCAGTCGTGATCCTTCAGATTTCTGAACTTTTAGACACTCACTAATCGGATGACACGTGTCCCTGATGACTAATGGTCAGGATTCACTCTAGAGTTCGAGACTTTAGGGAATTCCCAACTCCATGCAACAATCACAAACTTCTTCCGGAGTGTCGAATCTATGAAATACCATAAGATCTATGGCTCACGCTCACCTATGCACAGATCCAATGGCCGGGATATAATATTCTCACATGTGCTTCTCCTCCTGTCTGGGATTTGATCCAATGGCCCAGATATGTGCACAACCAAATCGGCGACTGTCACTTCTCCTAGTGATCAATGATGTAGATCCACTCTGAGGCTTCGTGACTTCAGATCTTTTCCTCCTTTTCAAAAACTGCTTGAAAACTACTGAAGCAACAACGTCCGAAGGACTTCGGTGCTTAACAACCGTGCACCTTACCTTGATCCAACGGTTGTGCAGGGATCTCTCTTATCTTGAACAGATCTTTTGTGCTCTGCTTTACATAAATATATATCTCCTCCTTTGGGGGACTTATTATTGCTATCCCTCCTCGATATTTTTCACACTTTAAAGAATCAAACCTTGGCACACACTTTGTGCTTCCCTTACAATCTAAAACTTAGACTATTCTCTCCTTCTGGACTCTTTACATAGGCTCTATGCACACTTGTGCTAACTCTCCTATAAGCTTCGTCACTTGAGGGACTTAGACTTGGGTGCACACCTTGCGCTTCCCTCCTGAGATTGGGACTTCTTCAACTTAAAAGGGGATAGACCCTTTGTTCCTACAAAATATTTATTATGCCCTCCTAACACTCTACTCTCTTCCTCCTCAGCTTGAGACTTACAACAAGTTCTCCTACACACTTCGTTCGCTTCCTATGCAATCTAAAACTTTATAAAGTTCTCACCTTCTCCACTCCTTGCATAGGCACTATGAACTCCTTGTACTGGTTCACCTATGTGATTTTATACTCTTACGAGTACAGGCACACTCCTTGTGCTCTCTATGCGTAAACTTATGCAGTCTCTCCTGAGATTGAAAGACCCTTGAACTTGGTCCTTCACGCACTCCTTGTGCTTCCTCTGTGCACAGTTGCACTAGCCTTCCCTTGATCTTTTACACTTCTCTGAGTGTAGGTGCATTCCTTGCACTCACTCTGTGCACTCTTTTCACTCACCTCTTGAGTTCTAGACTTTACAAGCTCACCTACACACTCCTAGTTCTTACTTCCTATCCCTCCTGAGCTTATAACTAGTTCTAGTGTGCCCACCTGACACGTTCCTCACAGAACTCCTAACTAATTTCTAGCAAACACCTTGCACTAGATTTTTAGAGTTTTCTATCAACTCTGGTTTGCACTCCTTGCACTAGCCTTGAGATCCCAGAACACTTCTAAATTCACAAATATAGGGAATTATTCCTATTCCTGCAAAGGGAACATTTAAACCCTCATAGAATTCATACATGCATAGTAAACATTCAAAAAACACATATTCATTCACATATAATACACATAGAGATTCACATGAAGCGAAATCTACTTTTATATTAATCTGAATGATTTTTACAAGAGTTTACAATGGTTACAAGACTAGACTTCAACAGAGTCTCAGTTCTTCTCTCTTCTCCTCTCTCTTCTCTAACCAATTTTTTTAACTATTTCTCAACAACTTCAACAACTTCAACAACCTCTTTTAGGCATAGATTACATTGATTTATACATGAAGGCGCTTCTCCAGCCTTTCCTCTAGACTATTCTAATGCTTTCATATCACCATTAAAATAATCCTACCACTAATATTATTACAATAAATATTCATTTACAATCTTCATATCTGAGGTGATGCTTAGGATCTGTACAAACTACGACCCATTAAAGTAAATTTATAATTATTCTTACACAATACAATGGCTCTCTCTTCCTTGAGCCTACAAACTTTAATTACATTAAATTTTGATATTTAAACCCAAAATGAGAAGGATTATGCTTCTCTATGCTTGGGATCTGCTCCATCCTTGTGTGTTGTTGTGCTTGCTGCTAATGTGATGCTGAGTAGGAGTGATGCTCCTACGTCACCTTCCACGACTCCATTTAAATGATTGTATGGAAAGAATCCTTGAGTAGACCACCTCCGTGTTTTTGGATGTTTTTCATGGGATCACATTCTTGATGATTATAGAAATAAATTGGATGCAAAGAGTCATGCTTGCATCATGATGGGATACTCTCAAGAGTCGAAATCCTATCTATTATTTGATCATACCAATTGACAAATCATTATTATAATAAATGTATAGTGTGATGAGAATTATTCTATAACTAAGTTGTCAAATGCCTCCTCTGGATTGCTACAGGATAATCCCTTTGATGTTGTCTCGGACATTGGCTCTTTTGTTCCGTATTCGAGTTCTTCGACTGGATAGTTTAACATTATTCCTATTTCTAGTAGGTTGTTGACATCTGAGTTGACTAGTCTTTCATCCTCTAATTCAACCGGTCCATTGATTGACAACCCTCTAACTTTTGATTGACTTTCTAAAGTGAATTGCATTTCACATATTTATTGTCTACCCAGATGGGTTGTCAACACAATTGAAGTTGTTGGAGATGATGTTATAGATGCATCCTCTGGACGAAAAAATTGAAGTCAAAAGAAACATGCTAGTGTTTCCTTGGTGACTCATGCACTTTAAACCTTTTATCCTTTTACCTAATCCTATCATTAAGGAAAACTTGAATGGGAGCAAGCCATGTGGAAATAAATTGATTATTTTTTGAAGAAGAATAGTTGGGACTTAGTTTCGTGAATGCAAGGAAAGAACATTGTGAAGTGTTAATAGGTCTTCTAGAACAAATTTACCTTTGAAGGTGTTGTTGAGAAACATAAATAATTCCTAGTTTCAAATGGATTTTATCAACAATATGGCATCAAATACAACAAAAACTTTTCCCCTGTCACAAGCATGAACTATGTTCGACTGATTCTTTCCCTTGTTGATAATTTTGGATGGAAAATCCATCAGATGGATGTGAAGAGAACATTTCCTGATGGAGAACTATAGGAAGACATTTTCATAGAAAAACCACCTAGTTTTGTGACATATTCATATTTGGTTTTTCAACTCAAGAAGTCTCTTTATGGTTTGAAGCAAGCTCCTTGAGCTTGGTATGCTAAGATCGACATTTTATTTCTTTGACTTGGTTTCAAATGGTGTGAATTTGATCATAGCTTGTATTTACTCCATACCAATGAAGACAACTTGATCTTTGTTGTATATGTACATGACTTGTTCATTATTGGCAATAAAAATGATCTCATCCTTAGATTGCAGAAACAACTTGTTGACTCCTTTAACATGAAATATCTTGGTACTCTGCATTATTTTTTGGGTCTTCAAGTATTAAAACTATGTGATTACTTTTCCATTTCTCAGTACAAATATGCGATGGATCTATTGACATGTTTTAAAATGGTTGATTACAAGCCTTGTGCTACTCCATTTTAGTATAGAGTCAATCTTACAAAAACCTTTCAAAGACTCCTAGTTGATGCTACTCTTTAGCAACAATTGGTGAATAGTCTTATTTATATTAATCATAGTTGATGTGACATTTAATTTTTTATTAGTGTGGTTTCTTAGTTTATGCAATACCCTAAATAAATCCATTGGAAAGAGGCCAAATGAATTGTTCTTTACCTCAAAGTTACCACTAATTTTTGTATCAAATATTGTCGAAGTTTAGATTTGTTGGTCAACTTCACTGACTCTGACTTGGATGGTGACAATCATGATTTAAAGTCCACTAATGACTATGTGTTTCTCTATAGCACTGGTTTGTTGGCGGGGTCATGTAAGAAACGAAAGGTAGTCTTTTTGTTGATAATGAAAGAAGAATATTGTGTCATCATTCAATAAGGTATCAAAGAAGTAGGGATTCACCAAATGTTTTGAGAACTTTTCCTTCATATTCATACCTTGAATACAATCTAATATGATAACCAGAGTATTATAGAAGTTGTTGACAATATTGTTTCCCACAGTAAGATGAAGCATGTTGATCTCCATGCTCACTATTTCAGATAGTTGCTTGATGAGAAAATTTTCTCTCTTGAATATTATAGAATATATGATGAGGTTCTTGATATCTTCACCAAGTCGTTAGTTGAAGCTAGATTTATCAAGCTACACGTGATGCTTCGGCTTCTGGAAGATGTAATTATGAGGAGTTTCATAATGACATAATTTCACCTACAGAATCTCCAGATATGTGTGCTAATGGGGGGGCTTTGAACATTGAGCATTTATGGTTCATTACACATATTCAATGTTTATTCAGTTGAGAGGTAGAACTATATATGGAAATACTCGATCAATTGATTGAACAACACACTACATCAGTCGGTTGAGTAGTCAATTATCCTATCAATAGGACAATCGACTGGCAGTCGAATATATTCAAGTGGTGGATTGACCATCCCAACAATAAACTATGACTTGTATGTGATGGAGGTTGTCTTCATCATCCTTGTTGAGCCTACTCAATAGTGTGTATTTGGCAATGTCAACTCTAACAATTGATGGTTACATGTGGACAATATCTTTTAGATTCCATGAAAGTTGCTTAGATCTTGAGACTACAAATAGAAAACCCCTTTGGTCATTATCATCATGGATATTGTCCAATAGATCATGTGTATCAAGATGTGAAAATGCACTATGATTTTCATATCATTGTTCACTTTTCTTAAGTGATGTAATGACATGTTTATAAACCACCCTTTAACTTCAAATTTTTTTGTTCCTCTTCGATTATTTGTAGTATTTTGGTCTTTATTTCATGTTGTGTTCCACCCTATTCCCCAACACATCATATAGCATATTGTATCTTGATATCTCTGTATGATATCAACTTGATCACTTGATAATAATGACCCAAGGGGTATGTTATTTATAGCCTCAAGATCTAACCAACTTCAACACAAAATGGAATATCTTGTCCACATGTAATTGTCAGTTGTTAGAATTGACTTGACCAAATTTGTGTTGTTAAGTAAAATTGACAAGGATGCTTGACCTAACCATCCATATTTCCAACTCATAGTCGATTAATAGGTTGTTCTATCCACCACCCAACTATCTTCGATGATTGGCTGATTGTCCCACCAACATGCATGTCGACTACTTTACCAACTTATGTAGATTTCCGGTCGATCACCCAACTAATTATATCTAGTTGTAGGTTGATTTATCTACTGTCGAGTAAGAAAAGGAACAGATTCTGACTGTCCAATCGACTGACTAAAAAATTGAATAGGATAACGAGTGTTAGAGACAACATCAAAGGGATCATCCTACAATAATCTAGAGGATTCATTCAACAAATTAATTACAAAAGAGTTCTCATCAAACCATACATTTCATCTGATAATGATTTTTTGTTTGATAGGATCAAATAGTTTATAGGATTTCAACTCTTCATAGTATCCCATCATGATGCAAGCATGAATCTTTGGACCAAACTTCTTTTTATAATCATCGGAAATGTGAGCCCAGGAAACACATCCAAGAACATGGAGTTGGTTGATTGAAGTATTATTTTCACACAATACTTTGACTATATTCAATGAAGGAACATTTCAAGTTGAGATGTAATTGAGTAGATAGTTTTCACAATACACAGATTCAACCTAAAAGCCAGGAGGAAAATATTTATCCTACAAAAGACATCTAGCAATTTTGACTAAAGTTTGATTCTTGCGTTATGCAATTCCATTTTGATGAGGTGTGTGAGGAACCAAAAGTTTCCATTCAATACCATATCAAACCGGGTATTCTTGAAAAGGTCGATTTACATAGTCACCATTGTTGTATAATCTTAGGAATTTGATGGGTCGCCCAAATTAGTTTTCAGTAAAGGTCATAAAATAGACACATGTGAAATGAGATAAATTATAAATGACTGTCAAAATATACCTTTCACCTTCCAGTGAAGGTAGATTGATGTAGCATACATCATTGTGAACTATCTCTAGTAAGTTTCATGCTCGCCACATTTTGTGAGAGTTGAAAGGTGCTTGACGATGCTTTCCAATAAAAAATCCTTTACTAACTCCTTCAAAGGGAAACACTTTAGATAGACGAAAAACCATGTTTTGAGTTGATAGTGCCTACAAACTTTGAAAGTTCAGGTGTCTGATTCATTCATGAAAAATTCTAATTCACTCATTAGTGTGAGAAACAAGAGTAGTCCGTTAGTTGTCAGGTCAGTCATGTCATCAGATTTATACAAACTATTCTTCAGGTCGAGAATTACCCTAGTGACAATACCTTTATTCAAATTGTGAACATAGAACCAATATAGCTAAATTTCCACAATATTACTTGTGTATGTTAGCTAAGAAAGAGAGAATATATTGGCATTGATGTTTGGCACATGATAGATGTCGACAATTTTCCCATACTGATAGGTAACCTCATCCTGACCAAAAAAATCCAGAGAAAAATCATTAGCAGCATAGATCTTCCTCTCCTTAGCTTCATCCAACCATGTGAACAAGGAGGCATCCTTAGTCATGTGATTAGTGCACCCAGAGTCAACTACCCATTTATTTTTTGTAGAATAAGATAGAAAGGAATGATACATTATGAATTAGAAGGTGAAATCATCAGTCGGTCAACATTCAAAAAGCATGTTTCCTTCCTAGCATTTAACCTTCTCCTCTAAATATTTTTTATTATTATAGAAGACCTTCTTCACATGTCTAGTCTTTCCATAGTATTGACATGTTTTATTCTTTCGAATTCGCTTGGTGGAAAACTATTTGTCCCTTAGGCTTATGGTTGTGGATTCTAAGTCTCAGTGTTGAGGGATTGAACCATACTCTATCCATGTGATTTGAATTTCTCTTTCCCTTGAGCAAGTGGGATTTATGTATACCACCAAGATTACCTTCTTCAAGAAATTTGTATTGATTAGTAATAAGAATACCACAAAAAAATTCAAAGGTGTAATCTTTATCATATTCCTTGCATGCTTGCTAGTTGGTGAATAAATTCGACACAAACACGTTGAATGGTGTTATAAAATTCATCATGACCAACTTGATGAGTTTTACATCCTTCTTCTGATAGTTCTTTCCAAATTAAACCAACTCCATGACATGGCTCTTATCAACCCATTTGAAAAAAAACTTCATCTTCCTCCATAATTTATGAAGGAAATCAATTCCATTGATGTGAAACTCAATCTTCTGTGAGATATAGGTCGTGATGACCCCAACAACCTCATCCTTCTTTCCATCAACAACAAAATTTGTTTGATCGTATGTTGGGTATAGAATTGCAATCTTCATATATTTTCGAAGTATTTTACTCTTCATTAGGGTTTCCATGTCTGGTTCCCATACTGCATAATTTGATCTGTTCAGAATAACATGATCAATATTTGAGTTCATCTTCTATATCTAAAAAAAATATTTGTTTGAAAGGATCTAATTAGAAAACCATCAGCCCAGAGTCAATCACACAATATATCTCACTCATCAAGGCTTGAAAATAATAGGAAATGTTTTAAACCATCGGCTCGGATACCATTTCGGTAAAAGGGGTGGAACCTATAACAAAATAGACAAACAATTATACAAAAAATAGAAGAGGAAATACAAAATTTGTAAGGAAAAGTGTTAGCACTGAGAGTCACCCTCATATTGCAAGAGGATAATCCCAGTACCCATCAAAATATTTGGTGGATGTTGGTTTTATTAGTGGAGTTCAAATGGACATATCTCATTACAATAAAGTTTAACACAAGAAATGGATTAACAATGTATAAGGAAATGAGGTCCTCATTAAATTCAGTCAATGGTTTAAGATTAAAGGTGATAAGAAGTAAGAATTAGTGAGAAAAGTGGACAAGTCTACCATGAGAATTTGGCCTTCAAGAATCTTGGTGAAGAAAAAATCAAGCACAAGAGTACTCTTGAACTTAAGTTTCAGACACTAAAAATATTACAACAACATAAAAGTCAAACCTCCATTACTACGTGGCTACAACAACTCATCTGGATCCTCCATGCATGAGCATTTTAGCCTAAGAAGAAGCTAGATAACAAGGAAACTATTGGAATAGGTCACTGCTGCATTATAATCAAACCTACATTACAATACAACCACAACCCTCGACTGGATCCTCCATGCCCAAGTGTTTCAGCACAATTTACACAAGAATATGAAAGGAACGGACTTCTATTAATGGTAAATTCTCAAATCATATACATAACCATAGAACAAATCTGGCATAAAAAATTACATAGTAGGGAGCTCTGCTCAACTAGTTGACGACCATAACAAAATCTTGAACTAATATATTTATACTCAGATTAGTCCACAACTACTAGCAGTGTAATTTGGCCATTCCATTCAAATCCTTTCAACTGCACCTTCTTCTTTCAAACTGTGTGTGTATCCTCCTGTCAGACGCAAACTCAAATCAGCATGGGCCTGCAGGAAAAATTGTTCGTCCTGGTACCTTGGTCTGGCAGTTCCGTCTCCACGACCAGACCCTCCATGCCTTCTATTTATGGAGTAATTCAATGTTTCAACCACCATTCATTTTCATTAACTATTTTTTCCTTGGGATCGCAACGATGGTTAATTCCTAGGGGGCAACTACATGCTGCTCTCAGATTTGATGTTATATAAGCACATGATTGTGGGGCCATCAAAGGAGGTTTGGATTCACACCACTGTTGAGCCCACAATTCACCACATTCCCCCACATATCTCTTTTACTATACCATGGTTTCGATTTCAGGAATGCTCAAGAATTTTAACGCTCGAGCAGGTTGTGTCCCCGCAATGAAGCATGGTTTTCGATATGGTCATAATCTATGATCTGGGAAAGCCATGCTTTTGTTTCCATGCACCACTCTTGGATGGACCCTGCTTCCTGCTACGAATATCAATGACTCACAATTATTTCGAGAGTTTGGGCTTCAAGATCTTTCTCCTTCTTGCTCGCGCAATTCTCTGAAGTGTCGAATTCACAAAGTGTGAGATATGACACTTCATGTCCTCTTGCTTTGGATGATAGAGATTTACTTTGAGAGTTTCGGCTTTGGGATATTTCTCTTGCTTTCTCGCACAATTATCCAAAGTGTCGAATTCCCTAAGTGAGATATCTGGTGATGTGTGACCTCTTGATTTGGACGACTGAGATTTATTTCAGGAGTTCGGGCTTCGAGCCTTCGAGAGTGCTTTACTCACTCAACTTCTACCTTCTTTCTTCTAGAGTATGAGATCACCTGACATATGTCCCCTATTGAAATATCAATGACCATGAGTGATGCAGGCTCACAACTAGAAGATACTTTAATTTCTTTTCTGATCCCCACCATGTGAAGATACTCATTCGTAGTAGGATCAATATGCACCATTGATCTGTTGATCTAGAAAGATCAATGATTGTGAGCGATTGCGGGCTCACAACTTGTGGAAACTTTAATTTTTATCTCGATCCCTACAATGCCTCCCCACCATAGATTTCTCTCTGATGAGATCTGATGGTCGTGACTTAATATTGGTGATTTGACAGCTGATATTTCTCTCGCTTAGATATTACGGCTGAAAAATGAATCTGGAACCCAAAAAAGGTTGTGCTTGGACATTTCTTGTGCAGACCACAAACTTAAAATACCTTCTTCCCATGACAACTATATGTGATAACATTTAGCTCCATAGGGGATGGCATGCTCCCTATGAGCTGCCAAGAATGCGTAGTTCTGGTGCCTTAGCTATTGGGTTGTGGAGTCAATCTCAAATACATCTTGTCGAGGACAACAGAATTACATGTACAATACTCTACTTACAAAAAGAAAACAAACACATGTGCTCTAGGAGGAGCTTATTTATGTACAATCCTAGACTAACTGATCTTGGTATTATAATTCTTATCATAGTAAATATCATTCAACACCTCATGATCTTCATGGTAAATGTTTTCTTCTACAATAAATGCTTCATCAAAAATATGGCTTTCATGACTAGAAGAATATTTATGGAGAAAACAAAACTCATCACAACATCCCTCAAAAAGACGTTCGGATGGAAAATTGTCTTTGCAAAATGAATTAAAAGATGCATGAAAGCCTGTCAAAGATATGATACTTGCAACTGGAAGAGATCTACACCAATCCTGAGAAATACCCTCTATGAATACCTTAAAATATTTATCTGGACATCTCCATGCACGATATGAAGCTGATGAATAAAATCATGAAAATCCAGCAAGTGTTCAACTGGTATCTCCCACTCTTCTCCTTGAAAATTAGGAAGGATGCTTTCACATTCATCTCTATTAGGCAGTTGATTAGGGAAAGCAACTATTTTTTAAAAGTCACAGAAGGCATACCTATGAGATAAAATCTTTTCCATTTCAAACCAGTGGAGTCACCATGGTGAAATGTGAGCAGTCAGAATAATGTGTCCATCTTTAGTTCACCATCTAAAACTAGATCTCTGGAATCTCGTTATGCCCAAGGAGATTTTCAATCTAGAACAACAACTAAAAGAATTCTTGAGAAATATTTTCTTTCTTGATAATATTCTCTGTGTCAACTTCAGGTGTTTTCCAAAGGTAGATGTGGAGTAGACCTCATGTGTATTCCTTTGGGAGCCACATATGAAACTGTGGAGTTGCCAAGTACAAGTTGCAATCTTCAAGTTACTATTTTTTGATGCACCTTTAGAATCTGAATTTCTTTGTCATTCAATCCCAGGGAAATGTATTCAATTCGTTCCCCGAAAATGATGCCATGAATGTTAGCACTAAGAGTCACTCTCATATTGCAAGAGGATAATCCCAATACCCATCAGAATGTTTGGTGGATGTTGGTTTTATGAGTGGAGGTCAAATGGAAATAGCCCAGTACAAGAAAGTTTAACACATGAACTCGACTAGAAACTCATAAGGAAATGAGGTCCTCTTTAACTTCAGTCAGTGGTTTAAGATTAAAGGTGAGAAGAAGGAATACTTAGTGAGAAAAGTGGACAAGTTTGCCATCAACATATATCTTTCAAGGAACTTGGTGAAGAAAAACTTAGGCACAAGAGAACTATTGAACTTAAGTTTTAGACACTAAAAATATTACATCAACATAATAATCGAATGTCCATTACTATGTGGCTACAAAAACTCGCATAGATCCTCCATGCATGAGCATTTCAACCTAAGAACAAGCTAGATAACAAGAAAAGTACTGGAACAAATCACTGTTGCATTATAATCAAACCTACATTACAATACAACCACAACCCTCGATTGGATCCTCCATGCCTAAGTGTTTCAACACAGTTTACACAGGAAGATGAAAGGAACTAACTTCTATTAATGCGAATGTCTCAAATCATATACATAACTAGAGAACAACTCTGAAATAAAAAATTATATAGTAGGGAGCTCTGCTCAACCAATTGACGACCATGACAAAATATTGAACTGATATATTTATACTCGGATCATTCCACAACTACCAGGAGTGTCATCTGGTGATTCCATTCAAATCCTTTCGTCTACTCCTTCTTTTGTCAGACTGTGCATGTATCCTCCTGTCATACGCAAACTCAACTCAGCATGGGCCTGCAGGAAAAATCATCCATCATGGTACCTCGGCCTGACAATTTTGTGTCCATGGAAAGACCCTCCATGCCTTCTATTTATGGAGTGAGTCGAGGTTTTAACCACCATTCCTTTACATTAACTTATTTTTCCTTGGGATTGCAACAATGCTTAATGCCTAGGGGGCGACTACGTGTTGTTGCCATATTTAATGTTATATAAGCACCGGATTGCGGGGCCGTCAAAGGAGATTTGGATTGACACCACATTTGATCCCGCAATTCACCACCTTCTACCATGTACCACTTTTACTATACCACAATTTTGATTGCGGGACCACTAAATAATTTTAATGCTTGAGCAGGTTGCGTTCACGCAATGAAGTGTGGCCATTGATCTGGTCAGGATCTACGATCTAGGAAAGACTTGATTTTGTTGCCATGTGTCTCTCTTGTACAAAAATTTCTTCCTACTAAGAAGATCAACAACTCAAAATTACTTCGGGAGTTTGGGCTTCGGGAGATTTCTATTGCTTTCTCCCACAATTGTCCGAAGTGTCGAATTCCTGAAGTGTGAGATCTGGCATCATGTGTCCTCTTGCTTTGGACGACCGAGATTTACCTCGGGAGTTCGAGATTCGGGAGCTTTCTCTTACTTGATTGTACAATTATCCAAAATGACGAATCCCTGAAGTGAGAGATCTGGTGACACTTGGCCTCTTAATTTGGACTGTGGAGATTTATTTCGGGAGTAGCTATTCCTTTACTCACTCAACTTGTTCTTTCTTTCTTCCAGAGTACGATATATAATGACATGTGTCCCTTGATGAAATAGCAATGGCCACGAGCAATGCGGGCTCACAACTAATAGATACTTTAATTTCCTTTTTGATCCCCGCAATGCGAAGATGCTCGTTCATAGTGGGATCGATATGCACCGTTGATCTGTTGATCTAGCAAGATCAATGATTGTGAGCGATTGCGGGATCACAACTTGTGGAAACTTTAATTTGTATTCTGATCCTCGCAATGCCTCCCCACCACCGATTTCTCTCAGATGAGATCTGATCGTCGTGACTTAATCTTGTTGATCTGATGACTGATATTTCTCTTGCTCAGATCTTACGACTGAAAAATGAATTTGTTTGACTACTAGTATTTCGAACCCAAAAAGGGTTTTGCTTGGACGTTTCATGTGCAGACTATGGACTTGGACGACTTACTGCCCTTGACAACTATATGTGATAACACAAAGGATGGTTTCTAAAGAGACCATTATAAAAATTAAGCAAAGCACACTTTGATCAGAACATCATAGTGCATTTTGGATCTTGATATCTCCATATGAAATCAACTTAGCCACCTGATAATAATGACATAAGGGGTTTTCTATTTATTGCCTCAAGATCTAAATAACTTTCCTAGAATTGAGAATATCTTTTCAACATGTAACCATTGGTTGTTAGAGTTGACTCCATCAAATCCATGCTGTTGATTCAACTCGACAAGGATGCTCTATATGATGATCCATGCATCCAACTCATAGTCGATTTTTGGGCTAGTTGATTCATAGCCTGACTATATTTGACTATTCTTCAATTGTACTTATGCAAGAGCATCACTCCACCTCATCACATTCCATATGTCTAGTTCATCTATGCACATTCAATAAGGGGAGAGGCACTGCCCTCTCATTTTGTCCTTGAAATTTAAATGTAATTAAGGCAATTGAATGATGTCAAGTTGGAAGAGCCAAGTTGTGCCTTTGCACGAGTCTATAGATAGAGTCTCCTTAAGTGGTTGAAATTTGAGGGATATAGATCCCATTCAGACTAGATTTTCACTCATTGTAATGGGCCTCAATAGACAGACATTTTGAATGGTGATTAGACAGCACTAGTGTAGTTTGGAGGGAAAGCTCGTCGAGCCCTTCTTATATAAATATTTGTATTGTATGTCCAATAGTTGGTTGTTGTTAGGCTGTTGGAGATCAATTTAAAACCATTGTAATACAAGGAGAGTTGAGAGTCGAGACTCAATTGCAATCTGGAATCATACACTGTAATTAACATTCAGGTTAATATGACAGAAGCAGTTTTTCCTGCCTATAATTCCAGTATGTTTCCTCGTAGTTAATGAATGTTATGTGTGTTTATGAATGCTTGTTGTAGATATATGTTAGGATTTATCTACATGAAGAGAGATAGAATCCTCTATCTATGAGTTGGCTAGATTATTTATGGGTTCTTTAGGATAAACGCAAGGTGTGCACGACAGAGTGCTGAAACTATGTGAGATAACACAAGAAGTGTGTAGCTGAACTCTGCCTCGAGCTCAAAAAGGAAGGTGCCAGGAGGGAACAATAGAATAATTCACATACTCAAGGGAGAGCCTCAGGGTTACTGAACACCTTAGAGGAGAAACTGTATAGAGAAGGAATAGAATCAGAATTACTGGAGATTATATCAAGATCTGCCAGGAGGGCATTGAGCGAGTGCAAGGTGTGCACGAAACCAACACGTTTTGGAGTGTTGGAGGCAGTGACGAAAGCCCCAAAGTTACTAAACACTCTGAGGGGAGGGAGATCTGCAGGTGTGGATTTAGTGGGCATAGGAGTTGCGCTGGTAAACCTAAAGGATTTCAGGAAGTTAGAAGCAATACATGTGCAAGGAGTGGACTAGGACAACACTTAGATGAAGTGTTGAGAGACAACCATCTGAAGGCTCAATCAAGCACAAGGAGTGCGCCAGAGACAAACTAAGCTCATCTTACAAGATTTGTTGAAGAGCATCGAGTGCCAGGAGGGCCCCAGAAAGTCCTCATAAAGACGCAGGAGAGTTGAGAACTTTCAAGGATCGAGCAAGTAAAAGATGAGAAGAATTAGCGTCATCGCGCATAGAGTTTTTGCAAGGAGTGCAAAGAGGTCAAGAATAGTCCAAGTCTCGAACATCGAGAAAAGTGATAAGTGGGCACAAGAGTGAGTACTTGTCGAAGTTTTGAAACTAAGAGGGAACATCCATCGCAAGGAATGGACAGGTGGCAAAAGATCAAAATATCTTAGAGATAGAATTCTGGAAGATTTGCATAGAGGGAAGTGCAATCTTCATGAAGTTGCGAAAATTGGAGCGAATCTAGACCATTAGATATAGAGGGGACATGTGGAGGAGATCCATGGATTTCATAGAAGTGGTGCTCTGGAAGAAATCAGAGGAGAGCATAGAGGAAAGATTCTCAAAGTACAGAGTCTGAATAGATCACAATCGTTGATCTTAGGAAGTGACAGGGACCTTTGATCCTCACCTGAATTGTGTTTTTTGATTCAGAGTTTAGGGGAAATAGGAGTTGGCAGTTGCAAAAAGGACGAAGTTTGAAGTATGAAGCACCTTTCATGGTTTAGCCTGAGGACATAGCCGGAGGTCATATGGTCGAAGCATCCTAGCACAAAGAGCTAGTGCTCGTTGTTTAAATTTCTTCAATGGGGACGAGAAGAGAGTCGCGGATTTGGTAGAATCTGTATTTTGGATAAAGGGGGACTGATTAAAATTAAATTGGGTTTCCAGTAGGGGCCTGAAGAGTCGATTCAACTCAAGTGATTGAACGATCCTAGACTGGGAGGTCGAGCAACCCCCAAGGAAAGAAGGGGGGGGTCTGCACCAAGTTGTATCAGATCCACATAATTGATTTTTGTAGGCATATGAGACAGGAATAAGTTGATATCATCAAGTTGTATCAGAAGTTCATCTATATACAACAGGTGAAGGGAGCCAGAGTGTGATGCTCTATAAATACTTTTGCAAGGTGTGCAACGGGTGATAGACAACCAGGTGGGATGGAGTTGAAGCAAGAAAATATGGTTGCTGAGGGCCATAAGTATTGCCAAAGAGAAGACTTCCCAAACAAGCGAAAAGTAGAAATTGACAAGGAGCTCACCAAAATTAGAGTAGAGATGGAGAAGCTAGCATTGAAGATGCAGTAGGAGGAAAAGGTACATTGGAGGTATGAATGGTGTTTGAAGAGGAAAGTAGAATGGATTTTTCAGAAGTTGTTGGCCAGAAGACAACACCAAGTATTAAAAAGGAGGCATGCTGAAAACCTTAGTGATGAGGGAAAGAGATCAGACAGAGGTGTCGTAGGTCACCAGGTGGGCAATGAGAAGAGATAAGTTGATCTCATAAACTGCCAGGTGGGCAGAGGAGAAAAGCCAATTTTCTAGGTGGGAAAAAGAGAAGAGATGATCTCAGTTGAGAGTTTGTGTCAGCAAGGGGTGTTGAAAGATGGAAAGGAGGAAGAGGAAAGGCCTCACCCATATGAATATTCATGTGGAGTTGCAGACCATGTGAATGAAGATGATGAGAAGTTAAATACTTTCACCATCGAAGAGGAGGATCTGAGGAGCGTTCTCTTCATTGGGGGAGTTCATATATTCCTGCCAAGCTACCAAGGGGAGGCTAGCATATGTGTTGCAGATGCAACAACAGAAGGACAACCATCAGAGACTGTAATAGAGGAGAAGAAGCAGATGTTGAAGTCTTCCCTAGAAGAAAAAGAGGAGCACACAATTGAGTTGCTCACTCAATGTGAGATAGAGTTGAAGTTGTTGGAGGATTGGTTGGACCATATGGAACTAGAAGATGGATTCCAAGAGATAGCCATGCTCGAGAAAATGTGCCATCATGATGAGAAACTGGAGGTAGTTGGAGGCGAACCAACACAAGAGGAGATGACAAGAGTTAGTCTGTCAGAGGAGGTAGATGAGTGGCAGCTCAGTAATGGGCCTACAGAGTTGGAGTCCATGGGAGAGTGGCAAGTCAGGGCCATAGAGAAAGAAGCCAGCATGGGGGATAAGGATGATTTACCCTTTTATGTGTATGAATAGAAGGAGTTGCAACCGAGCATACTGCATAAGAAAAATCATCCAACAGAGCAGCTAGAAGTGGTGATATAGGCGGTAAGAGAGCTGATGTTGAAGTCGAAAAAATAATCTATCAGAAAAGTGAAGCTAAATAGAGGAGGATCTACAAGAGTAGAGGAGAAGCAGTAGCAACAAAGCAGGGGAGTAGGTGGACAGCTCAAGGGGAAAGTTTTGGATACGAGAAGATTTCAAAAAAGTAGAGGAACTCATGAGTAGGAAGTCATGAGCAGGAGCTCATGATTTTTGCAATCGTGGAGTATGATCCAGGAGCATCACTCCACCTCAGCATGCGCCAACTGTCTAGAACATTGGTGCGCATTTAAGAAGGGGAGAGGTCTCGCCCTCTCATTTTGTCCTCAAAATTTAAATGTAATTAAGGAAATTGAATAATGTCAGGCTGGAAGAGTCAAGTTGTGCCTTCGCACGAGTCTGTAGATAGAGTCACCTTAAGTGGTTGATGGTTTAGAGATCTAGATTTTATTTAGACTATATTTCCACTCATTTTAATTTTCATCAATAGACAGGCATTTTGAATGGTGATTAGACACCACTAGTGTATTTTGGAGGGAAATCTCATCGAGCCCCTCTTGTATAAATATTTGTATTGTATGTCCAATAGTGGGTTGTTGTTAGGATGCTAGAGATCAATTGAAAACCATTGTAAGCCAAGGAGAGTTAAAATTTGAGACTCAGTTGCAGTCTGGAATCATACACTGTAAT
This sequence comes from Picea sitchensis, assembly GCA_010110895.2. Classification (NCBI taxonomy): domain Eukaryota; kingdom Viridiplantae; phylum Streptophyta; class Pinopsida; order Pinales; family Pinaceae; genus Picea; species Picea sitchensis. The sequence goes on along the minus strand of SNQJ01S0005676.1, from coordinate 83,733 downwards.
TAACATTCAGGTTAATACGACAGAAGAAGTTTTTCCTGCATATGATTATGTGTATGTTTCCTTGTATTTAATGAATGTTATGTGTATTTATGAATGCTTGTTGTAGATGTATGTTAGGATTCATCTGCAGGAAGAGAGATAGAATCCTCTATCTGTGAGTTGGCTAGATTATTTTTGGGTTCTTTAGGCTAAGTGCAAGGTGTGTGCGACAGAGTGTTGAAACTCTGTGAGCTAATGCAAGGATTGCATAGTTGAACTCTGCCTCGAGTTCAAAAAGGAAGGTGTCATGAGGGCACACCAGAATAATTCACATACTCATGGGAGAGATTCAGGGTTACTAAACACCTTAGAGGAGAAACTGTGTAGAGAAGGCACGGAAGCAGAATTATTGGAGATTATGTCAAGATCTTTAAGGAGGGCATCGAGTAGGTGCAAGGTCTGCATGGAACCAACACATTATGGAGTGTTGAAGGAAGCGAGGAAGTTACTGAACACTTCAAGGGGAGGAAGCTTTGAAAGTGTTCTTTGCATGGGCGTAGGAGTTGCACTAGTAAACCTGAAGGATTTTAGGAAGTGAGAAGCAAGACCTGTTCAAGGAGTGCACCAGGCCAACACTTATATGAATTTTTGAGAGACAACCATTTGAAGGTTCAATCGAGTGAAAATAGTGCACTATATACAAAGTAAGTTCATACTAAAATCTTTGTTGAAGAGCATCGAGTGTGAGGAGGGCAACAGAAAGTCCTCATAAGGATGTAGTAGAGCCGATAAATTTGAAGGCTCGAACAAGAAAAAGCTGAGAAGAATTAGCATCGTCGTGCATAGAGTTTTTGCAACGAGTGCAAAGAGGTCCAGAATAGTCCAAGTCTCAGATAGCAAGAAAAGTTCTAAGTGGGCACATGAGTGAGGACTTGTTGAAGTTCCGAAGCTAAGTAGGAACGTCCATCATTAGAAAGAGACAGGTGGTGAATGATCAAAATATCCAAGAGATATAATTCCAGAATATTTTCATAGAGGGAAGTGCAATCTTTGCGAAGTTGCGAAGATCAAAGCGAATCTAGACCATTGGATCTGGAGGGGACACATGGAGGAGATCCACGCATTTTGGATAAGTGGTGCTCTGAAAGAAATAAAAGGAGAGCATAGAGGAAATACTCCCAAAGGACGAATTCTGAATAGATCACAATCGTTGATCTAAGAAAGTGACATGGACCATTGATCCTTGCCCAAGTTGTGTTCCTTGATTTGGAGTTCAGTGGAAATAAGAGTTGGTGGTTGCAAAAAGGCTGTAGCCCGAAGTCCAAAGCACCTTTCATGGTTTAGCCTCAGGACATAGCCCAAGGTCATATGGTTGAAGGGACCTACCACGGGGAGCTAGTGGCCGTTGTTTAAATTTCTTCAAAGGGGCTGGGAAGAGAGATGGGCTTGGTAGAACCTATATTTTATAGAAAGGGGGACTGGTGAAAATTAAATTGGGTTCCAGTAGGGGCCCGAAGAGTCGATTCGACTCAACTAATTGAATGATCTTAGACCGGGAGGTTGATCATCCCCCCAGGAGAGAAGGGGGGTTTGCATCATGTATGACCAACAAACATGTCGACTATTGGATTGAATTATGTAGATTTTTTCTCAATCGCTTGTCTGACTGTAACCAGATGTAGATCAACCTCCCAAATGAATCAATATATGATATTTTTTATGAACCATCAATGATGTTTGGTGCTCTTGGTAAGAACATCAAGGCTCTATGTTATGATCCTTTTGAGTTATTGGAAAAGGTAGGAGATAACACCTACAAAATCCATCTACCCCCATAAATGCACATTTACTTAGTATTGAATGTGGAAAATATCAAACTCTATGAGTCCTCCATGTTGGGTCAGAAGGAGGAGTAGGTCCCACCTTCAATGGAGGATTTAGCACGAGATGATTAGTAAGAGGTAGCAGAGGACACAATTTTGGATAATTGTTTCATAAATATAATACAATGGAAACATGACCTTTGGAAAGTCAGGTTGAAAGGACAACTTCCATGCAAATGAAATTTTTTACCACTTTCATTTGCATGTCAACTACTCGATCGACTGATGTGGAGTTTTTCTCGATCGCTCGTCCAACTATAACTAGATGTAGGTCAACCACCCAAACGAATCAATATATGATATTTTTTATGAACCATCAATAACGTTTGGTGGTCTTTGTAAGAATAGAAAGGATCTATGTTATGTTCCTTTTGAGCTATTGGAAGAGGCAGGAGATAACACCTACAAAATCTGTCTACCCCCATACATGCACATTTACTTAGTAATGAATGTGGAATATATTAAACTCTATGAGCCCTCCATGTTCAATTGGAAGGAGGAGCGGGTCCTGCCTTCAATGGAGGATTTAACACCAGATGATTAGTAAGAGATAGCAGAGGACACAATTTTGGATAAGTGTTCCATAAATACAATACAATGGAAACATGACCTTTGGAAAGTCAGGTTGAAAGGACAACTTCCATCCAAATGAAAGTGGTACACAAGGGCGAAGGTCGAGAAAAACTTTCCTCACCTCATTCAGTAAAGGTTTTGGGGACCAAAAGCCTCACTAAATGGGGAGGTATGATATGGATTTGATAATTATACTATTTTTCATCTATCAATATGCTTTTAGAGTGGAAAAATTTGGAGGAATCAACTTGAGGGTCATTTTAATGGTAGGTCCCAGTTTGGAAAATTGGGGTTTGAAACCTTTCAAATCCATTTTGAGGCATCAAACGATATTTTTTCGGGTCAAAAAATTCCTATAAGTATCTTGAACTTTGTGTCACTATTTTACACAATGTGACCTTTACAATGATGCAACAATCATGTCATTTGGAGCTAGTATGAAAAATTTATGCCTCCCATAAGTTGACCTACTGTGTTGACCAACATGGTGTGAGAGGATGCCACATCAACCCTTGTTAATCATGCATATGGGGATGTCCATGTATATGATTTTAATAATATTCTAGAAGGTCCAAAACCGTTTAGCAATCAAGGGCTACAAAATCCAAAAGCCTACCCGTAAATGGCTATCGGGATATGTTAACTATTGGGCGACTAAGAGGAGAAGAGGTTTCATTCTATGTTATTGTATTTTGTTCCATAGCAAAGAAAACCGACTAGGAGTGGTAAATTAGAGAGTTTAATGAAGGGGGTTAATGCTATGTAGCATCCTAAGAAGCCACAGGGCTTAGGTAACTCCATAAAGAGTGCCTTCTCCTTTCAACTTTCATTATGTCCATACCATAGAAAAGAGAGCAAGACATACTCACCTTCTAGCTATTTTTTCTCTGGTAAGGGTTTTCAAGATCAAATATTTGTGTTATTTGTTTTATGGTGTGTGATTGTCTTTTACTATTCTCTATTTTTTTCATTTTATCTATTTCTTGCATAAGGAGAAAATCAATAACTAAATATTATGGAATATAAAGGAACTTAATATTCATAGTGTATATTTTAGTTTTATTTATTATATATGTTGTGATGAACTAATTTAATGAAATATACATGGTGTTTCATAGATAATCCATCGATCACATCACCCCTGAAAGGGACTACCAAGGTTCTGTGATGATCCAAAATCTTAAAATATCATAAAAAAAATAGAAGTATACACCATATACAAAATGTGAGTGTGGACCACAACTCCAGGATAGATAAGTTACGCAATAAGTCCTAAAAGAATAGGAGAACCTCTTCCACATATCCAAATACATTCACACATCACAATTCACATGTCTCCAATAATGAATACATCATATCTATATATACCTATTCACACTTGCACATGAGTCACCTTTAGTATTAGGTAGACCCTATTAGATATATATTTACACATTACATGTACACATAGGCCCATATATTCTCCCCCTTCTGGTCATATCATATGCATTTATCCCTATATATGCTCCCCTTGTGTCATAACATACTACCCTCCTTCAAAAATCTGTGTCCTCAAAGATTTGCAATTAAAGGCTTCACATGTGATGAAACCAAGTAATATTATTTTCTTATGTTCCTGTTTTATTCCTTCCATTGATGATGATCCATCCATCCAAAATCAATTATTTGTTTTCATAATCCTCGATGTCTAGTTGTTGCATAATTTTATTTCTCTTGATTCCTTGTATCATTGTTGAAGCTTATCAATTTTTTAGTAGATGTTGGTCTATGATAATATCTTGTTGAATAAAGGTTTTGTGATGCCATATTCCATGATTATTGATGATTATTCCATCTTATTCCTTGATAATGTTGATATTGATTTTATTTCCTTCCATGAAATCTTTATTCATAATGAGGGTGTCGATATGGTTTTCCATTTGACGTTATTTCTTCATTTCACACACCCATTTCATCTATCTTAGTTCCATATACAATGGAATCCTCTATACTCTTTTTTTTTACCTTGATTACTCTATCCTTGGAGATAATAACATCATATTTGGCATTTACATCCTTTAGATGGAGTTAAACTTCTTTTTTAGGTAGCTAGAGAAGTAGTGGGGGGGGCGGAGGGGCCATAGTGATAATAGTAGAGACCATTCAATGTAAGGTGGACTAGGTCCACTATAGTATTATATAAAGACCACTATGGTAGTTAGATATAATAAATGTAAGAGGACTTCTTATAACGTTATGCTTCTAGAAGATTCCTCCTCTAGAATGTTCTTAGTTGGTTGGTAGAGCTATATAAAGAGGTTCAAGAAATGTAATGATATATGAAGAGAATTATTTTATTTGGTGCTTGTAGCTCATTAGGAGGTTTCCCCCTCAAATAGGCAAGTGAACACAAGAGGATCCCTTCCATAATAAGATCCATCTTTTTGTCATCTTAACCATTTCTCAAATGAGTTATATGTCACACTAGAGGAGACTGGTATCTATGGTTGAAAAAAAAAACAGAGATTATTTTGATCATGTTAAGATAGTCCTAGCCTGCATGAACAAAAGGTGTTGCAATTTCAAGGATATATTAACTTTTATAATTTAAAAAAATATATAAAATTAATATTATAAATTTCCAAAAAATACCTCACTAGAAAAACAAGTTCTCTACAAGTATACAAGTTTTTGGAATGGAATTCCATCATTAAGGTACTCAACACCTACATAAAAAAATACATATACCTTATATTTTGTTGATAAAATAGCATACCTTTGTTAGAAAAAATCAAATTTGACATAGTTATTCACAATTTCTATGAATAAAAGTTGTATATTCAGAAATCAAATTCAATTTTCTATGTTTCATCTTCTTACACCATATTCAAATTCATTGTAAAAGTACCATGAATAATCCCTCCAAGTTAATAGATTGTTGTTTCTCCATGTTTGTATTGCCACTATCACGTCATGAGAGACCATCATTAGCTTGCATTCACCCTAAAATACACTGACAAAATAACAATAAATGGAAGGCATGTTCACAATCCGTATTTTATTATTATTAAAATTCACACACTAGATTTAAGGCATGGAGTAGGATTTACGGCATGTAATAAACATCAAAGAGCTCTCAACTCTTGTTCCAAATACAATAAAATCTGAAAATAAAATATTCTTTCTTATCTTGGAATCAATGATCAAAATTGAACCCTTCCCAACCCTTTCAAGGTCTTGTCATTTATGAAGGACAATAAATATTATAAAATTTCAAAAGAAGGGTCACCTTTTAAATAGCCCATGAATCTCATTTCTGATTCTCGAATGCTCAATAAAAAATATAACTTTTATATTATATAAGGATGGATGTGAATCAAAAGAAATATTCATAATTCAATGCACATTACTTACCTTGGCATCGAAAGATTAAAATGTCTCGATTCTTGTTGGGTCTCATCTATTCCTTGATAAGGTGTTCCTTTCTACAACATAAAATCCATCACAAAGCTCATGCCTATCTAGTCCTATCACTATATTGACATATCCAACATCTTTATTTTCACTTATTATAAGCTTCCAAGAGAATCTTGGACACCTTTTGTGAATTCCCACTTGAATTCATATGTTAGGTGCATTTTTTATCCTCATTGATATGATAATTGACATGACATTTAATGCCCATACTTATTGCTTTTAGATCTCGCACTCACCATATTGTCATTTCATTTGTTATCTTTTCCACCTCTCTTGGATTTTCAAAAATAAAAAACAATTAGTCATGGGTTATGGATGTAAATGATAATGGCATTGAAATCTTGTTAGCAAGATTCACTACACATGTGTGGTTTAGTGAAAATTTTAAGAGAACACAATAAATATTGACTAAACCCAAGGAAATGAGGTCGTCTCCCTTTCTTCAGGTTCAGATAGTCCATCTCTCTAAAAGAATGTAACATGTTAAGAAATCTAACATAATTACAACATTAATATCTAATGTTTTATTATTTGAGAACATTAGCTAGCCTCTCGACCACTTATTATATTGTTCATGACATCTTTGTTATTGGAATATAAACCTAGAGAAAAATACACATAATTAATACTTGAATGTAAATATCTCAACAATTCACTAATCGTGTATAGGGTTTTTTAAACCTCATTGTAAAGATAACACCGTTTTTCTTTGTTTTACACAAAATTATGAACTAATGATTTTGTTTAGGATAAAAAAAACAACATTTAGATCAATGATAGCTTGTATGATATCCATTAAATTTATGTATTATTCTATGAAAAACATACATTCTCAACATCACAAAACCTATAATTGGAGTTGCAACAATGAGAATTGTGATTATATTCATTCAATTTACCACATCATCAATTCCCCATTCCCTAATTGTATGTTTCTTTATCTACACCACTTCTTCCTGTTTCTAGAAACATCCACATGAGTGTGACAATAATTTAAGTGTCAAATGTTTGAGAATGTTCCTTAGATCTCTTTCCCTCTACCTCATCACAAGTCCAAGAACAACAAGATGTATCATTTACAACCTTAATTCTTGGAGCAACACTTTTTATGCTTCAGTGGGATTCTTAAGTAGCTATGGAGAAGGTAAAATAATTCATGTTATTCTTATATCTGAAATAGGGATTATGCTCTAATATCCAATTTGTCACACATTGTTTGCATGTTTTAAGAAATAGAGTGAACAATCAATTTCCTCAATAAGAACCACATAGTTGATGGTCTTGATGAAAAATTACCTTTAGATTTGTGTTTGTATCGACCTTAGGAATGTCCAAATTATAAACATTTTATCCTACATAATAATAAATAGGTGCAATGGTGTTATATTTGCATGTTCCTAGAGCCCTATAAAGCAAGTAGTCTCCCTTCATGTATTTTATAGTGTTTTGAAAGAGTTACCCATTTTCAACAAAGGCCTCCCATGGTCAAGCATGCTTGTGATATGCTTGAGATATGAATCTAAGTTGTAATGCTCACTTATCATATGGATACATAGAACAAATCCTCTCTTATATGGGTGTCTACAAAAATGTTTTATTTTGACATTATGTATAAATCTTTACATTGTCATTTAGAACACTTTGACACTTCTCCAAAGAAAACAAGTATGACTTGGTGTTTATAATTTTTTATTTTTAAATTCATAAAATACATATAACCCATAAAATGATTAAGTTTAAAATTACAAAGTATGATTTTGTGATTTTATTATTGAAATTACAACTTATCTATGTGGTGGTTTGTTAACGTTTCACATTGTAAAAAATTGGAAGGACAATATTTATTTACAACAGTTTTTATCTAGAAATGTATACTTAGTTTACACTTGTTAATTAAAATACAACTACTTTTGCAACTTTCCATCATGAAAAGGTTGGGTGAAAATAAACCATTCAACTTTAAATGAAGAGAAACCCTTCAAATTTGATCATTGCTAGCATTTACATAATCTCCCACTAAACTTCAAACAACTCTCTACTAGTGTCCCAAATAAAATGATCTCTGAAAATAAAATCAACCTTTCTACCTCGATAATTCCAATAAGGGATATAGCTGCGTTGCAACTAGTTTGTGCCTAGTTTGCCTGATTTATGGTAGAACTACTGATTTCTTAGGTGATCATTGGTGGAAACCAACTTGCTAATAGTTGTGAGGGAATTCAACAATATCTAATTGATGCCACCGAAACCATACAATGGGGGGAAGACGAATAAACAACTTATAGTGGTGTGATGGAAGGAGATTTAAGAAATGGAAAGGAGGATGTAGAGAGCTATCAAGCCTAAAACTATCAAAGAATGAGATTGAGAAAAAATGTTGTGGAAGAGATTGTATATGCCGTGAAAAAAAGACTATAGGAACAAATGGGGATGCTAGTGTACATGATTTTTTCTTGACACTTATGTCAACAAAAAAACTATAATGAGATTCAAACTTAGGAGGGAAAGTCAATTGAGGATTTTCTATAAAAATCGCGAGATGGTTATGAAACATAAGACGAAATGGTAGAAGGTATTAAATCTATTAACTTTATATTTTCTTATTCATTTCCTACCATTTTTATTTTGACTCTCTTTGCATAATATCTAAATGTTTATATGTTAATTCTTATGAGCTCATTCAATAATGCCATGCAAAATAGTGATCAAATGCGTATATCTTAAAAGCAAAAATCCATTGTGTTTGTGTGCAACAAAATTAAACTCAATTTACAATCCAAACTTCTTTTTAAACTTTTTTTTGGTGAATATGAAATAAATTGAGTGGAAACACAATTAAAAATATCTGTGAAAATTATCATTGTTCCATATCTTATCTATATTAGTTTTAATGTTCAGTAAAAGGAGTTAAACAATGTAAACTTGCTTCCCTGGTTTTTCTTTAAAAAAAAATTGAATCATTTTAATGAATTGATAAGCTATTGGGCAACCAAATATTTGTGAATATTGAATTAGATTGGCTTGGAAGAGTTAAAGAAAACACAGCTAGATAAGTTTTTTCTTTTCTTTTTAAAAATCAAATGCACATAATTTGTACATTTTTCTCTTTTAAAAATGAAATGCACATACTTTGTTCTTTAAAAGGGTGAAGAGATTTTAATGTTTTAACACTAAGGGTAATGATAATATTCTTTTTGTTCAATAAAAAGATCGTATACTTTATGTGTTTTAAATGAATATTACATTAATTTTTTCATTTACTTCAACGTCTTAGTTGTATCGTAAAATAATTTTTAATAGTGGGAAACATGTACACCTTGCAGGCATGTTGTCCATGTGTCTACATGTCCATCTATCTTTTGAAATGTAAGTTCCGGTTACCAACACCTTTTAAGTGTGCCCGGTTAAGGGGCCAGGTAAAGGGTTACAGTCAATGCGATTACAATCTGATCTGTTTGTTGGAAAAGTGTCAACTAATTTTTTATGCGGTAGCATGCATACCTTTTAAATGTGCTCGGTTAAGGGGTCAGGTCAAAGGTTACAGTTAATGTGAATACAATCTGATTTATTTGTTGGAAAAGTGTTAACTAATTTTTCATGCCCATGCATGCACACTACAATGAACAGGTTGTGTAATAAGAATACTGATTATCATTGCTCCATGTTTTTTCCTATATTAATTTTCCATGTAAATCATTATGTCAATTCTATGATTGTTGTTCTGAGTTTATTGTTTGTTTATGCTGCCTAACAATTCGTATCAGA
>SNQJ01S0005676.1:27080-47048 GCA_010110895.2 Picea sitchensis | reverse complement strand
TAGGGATGGAAGACAGAAGTAAGTTAGGGAGGAAGGATGAATAGAAATAGTTGAGAGGTAAGGGGATTTTCCTTGTAGTGGAATTTATTGTTTTCATTTTTGAAAAGAGAATATGGAAATATGTATATTTATAATTTCTTAACCAAACTACAATTGTCTAAATGAACGTTGTTGGGCTAAATTATTGTAATTAAGGGATTATGCAAACATTTTAATTGGTTTCTTATCTTTTATAAAATGAATAGTCTTGTTGATTGGATTGGACGTGTACAAGAATTACTATAGGTGTGATAATTATTGTCATTACTACATGCACGAGACTTGTATGTGATAGCTAGACATGCATTTCTTGCACATGTACACTAGTATGTACACTAGTGTGCACATGTTGTTTATTGGATATGAATGTATGAACCATGTGTCATTTCCCTTGTATTGTAAATTATTCTAACTTTGGGACAAATTTTCTTGAAGGGTGGGTGTATGCAACAACCCTAATTAATTTTTTAATTATCATTATTAATAAATATTAGTTTAATGAATTATTAAAATAGATTTTTTTGAAGACTTTATTATAATATAATTATTATTGGTAGTTGAACCAATTTATGGGGGGGATAAGGTGGTTGAGTGATTAATGAGGGGAAGGAGGTTGGATAAGGGAGGAGAAGGAAGATAAGGAGGGGAAGAGGACTTGGGAGAGGGAGCTCTTCTTGGTTGAGATATATTTTTTGTAATTTAGGGGAAGGTGAGAAATTGGGGGAGGGAGAAGGTGAAGGAGGGAAAACAGTTTGGGTTGCATCTGTTTTACTTGCATCTTGCTTAAGAAATCTCACAGGGGAAAGTGTTTCTGGGAATTTTGGGCTCTGGGGCCAGGAAACCATAAGAAATCCTAGGGCTAGAGATCCATAGAGGTTGTTCCTAGATGGCTAAGAGGTTAAATCAGTTTGGGCAGGATTCATCAGCATCAAGTTGAGCTTCAGTTCAACACCATATTGAGGTAAATACATTTCATTATCATTATGTTCATTATTGTACTGTTGTTCATTGTGTTCATTATGTTGTTGTTCATATTAATACTGTTGTTGATGTTCATCATTATAATGTTGTTTTTGTTCATCATTATATTGTTAAAACTGTCAATTATTATGTTGGTAAATAAAGAAGTAAATAAGCTAGAGTTTATGTATTTATATTTATGTTTTATGATGCTCTATATGCACAGGACTTACAATAGATAACTTTATAATACAAAAGTATTAGTAAAACAAATTACCTATAAATTCTAATAGGCACAATGAATAGGGATTCACTCTCATTGTTTTATTGAACAAAGAAATCTGTTTTAAATTTTTGTTATTGATTGTTTCCAGAACAGTCTCTATTTGATTTAAAATATAAGCCCGATGTGACTCTCTCAGCCAATACATTTAAGACACTTATCAATCGTAAAAATCTTGCAATAAGTTTGATCATGAGTAACATAACAATGTTCACTCAGTTGATATTAAAACATTCCCAAAAATAGGATCGAAAAATTCACTCTTTCTATTATGCGTAAGTAAATGTGTGCCAATATAAATGAAAGTGATGGAGTTGTAGATGCTTGGTAGATAAGAGCTAGTCAAAACTATGCATAAACAAATAAATACAAGTTATTTTTATAGAATATCATATCTCCCATTGGACTATGTATTAAGAAAAGAAGATACATCAAGCAAAAGAAAATTTTCACTTTCACTCTTTCTATTGTGTGAAAGTGAATTTTCCCAAATATAAAGGAGAGAAATGGATAGAATGTGCTATGCGAAGACAAAGATGTGAAAAATGAATGTGAAGTGTGGTAATGGAAGGTTTCTCTCAAAGCTATGTTCCTGTAATTGTTGGTAGAAGGCATGGCATTTAGCATAGAACTATGTAAAAAACATCTACCACAAAAATCTCATGGAGAGAGGTGATGAGAACTTCAACCACTTCACGGTGTTCCAGAAGCAATGTGGAATTCACACAATCTAGGATGTTTGTGAGATAGTGCAAATTGTACATAGCTTAGGATATGTGGAAAGCACATGTGATGGAGTTTCATGTGCAACATATGTTGTTTGTGGAGACTATATGTGGAGGCCCAGATGTCTGGGAACAATGTCAAGTGTGATAATTATACCATTTGAATAAAGCCATGCAAAATATGCAGAGGATATGATATAAATACTAGAGATTAATATTGTGGGAAACACTTCAATTAACTGTTTACTCGTATGACCTTTTTTTTTTCCCAGATGTTGACAAAAGACAATTTGCATATTACAAAAGACATGAAACAGAGTCTAAAACTAGCAATATTATCAAAGTTCAAGGTTGATACGCAACATCATGTTTCAAGAAAACAAGAGAAAACACATTGTACAAAAAACCTAAAAGGTCAAATAAAGTGCAAAACCAGATGAATTGTCAATGTTTTGGCTTTTAGGATAACTTGTTTTGAGAATAAGACAAAAGAAAAACAACATGTCTATTATGGGTTTGTAAGCTATTGCAAAGCATTCTTGATCCATTTATCAATATCATTTTTTATTGGTGGGATGGTGATTTGTTTCTTAACTTGAAGGGAAAAAATATCATCCTCCACTTCTTTGTGTTCTATTTGCAGTTCATCTATGGATGACAGGTCATTGTCATTGACAAATGTAACAAGCCATTGCTTCAGTTCTTCTTCAGGAAAATCCATGAGGTTGTCAAAATCACTAGCTAAGGAAGTCTTCATTGCGGCCAAGTCTCTATTAAGGTCTTATTTGGTGCTCATCACCAATTTTTTGAAAATATTTGGACCCTGCATTTCTTTAAAAACAATAAATTCTTTTAAAATAACATCGCTTCTTCTTTCATTAATTTTTTCACAAACATTGATTGCATCTTATAATATTTTTATCAATTGTTCTCAACATGGATTATTTGCCTTATTATACTACTATTGGGTTATCCCTATTGATTTATTCAATGGTGAATGATACTAGTCACTTGTGCAACAAATATATTTAGCTCTTTTTTGTAGTAGGCTTCATCAAGTTGCAAGTCTCTTTGCAAATCTCCAGTAAAACTTAATTTCCTTTGTTAAACATCATGTAAACTTGCACTGACTTCCCATGCATGTCTGATTATATCGAGTTTTATGTTAATGTTATCAACAACATAGAGTATGATTCCATTCAACAATTGTAGGGCCTTCATGATTGGTGTTGAGTTTTCTCCTGTAATTGGAGGAGTTTGTTCTATTTAAAGTATAACCAATTACTTTGCAAACAATGGTCTCAAACTCAATGGTTATTTAAGTTCACTTACTCTTTTCTTCAACTTAATGTTTTGCAATTATTGTTCAGAAATTGAATCTTCAAGAGCATCCCCCGTGGAGCAATGTAGTTGTATGTGTTCAAATTATGCAACTTTTTATACGTCGACCACAAACGCTAATCTTTGAGTCACTTTTTTGTGTTTGACACTTACCCTTTATATTTGCAGCTTCTTTTCATGCCTCTTATATTGAGTGTTGTGTAGTGTTATGAATGGATGCCAAAGAACATTGGTTTCTCTTTTGCAACTTACTCTATAATTTCTTGGCTTTCAACAATTCTATGGGCTACCTAGTCGGGTAGATTTTTTCTCTTGACTTCCATATCCTCAACATTTGTTGGGCTTGTTATATCTTCTGAATTGTATCTGTTTTTTTCTCGGTTTTTTTTACCTTTTTTTATGTGACACTATATGTGTGAGTTGGATATTGCTATGGGGCGGTTTCTCACCACCGTCATCTCCATCAGATCCATTATTACTATGTTTTATGTTTATCTTTTGTTGTCCCATTCTTTGGTTAGGGGAGCAAATTTTATGTAGCTGGTGATTGGAGGAATATACATTAGGAATGGTTTCCCCTCTTTCCCTTTGTTTACTATGGAGTTTGTTATTTGAATTTATTTATGTCAACAAGCCATCATTGCATGCATTTTTATGAGTTCTGAGGATTTTCTTCATTAAATATTGTAAAAAGGTGGTTGTACCTTATTGATGCTAAATGTAGAGAGAACAATTTGTTAGTTTCAAAAATCATTACTTGTTGTGATTCATTTATATTAAACATATTAAGTGTATGTGAGACAAATTTTAATGGGCTAGATTCCTGATCATTGTATCCCCAACTCAAATTGGAAATGTAATGAATTGTTTTTTTCTCCTCTTGTTAAATGGAATACACCAAAATTTATACTAGCGGAAAAATTTTGCAACAAAATATCTATCGCAGACAAATACAGAGATTAGAAGTGTGTTTTATTGATAGGCATACAAGAGAATGTAAGTGTGAATTTGTTCTTGAATGTAAATTCCCTTTTCCTTAAAAAAAAATTCATCTTATTGGGTTATTCTCTTAGGCTCTGCCCCAACCAATATGTCACTAAAGTCTCTAACAAACTTATCTTGAACAATGAAAAAATTGAATGATGTTTTATGTTTATATAGAATTGGGTACCAAAATTGAATTGGTTCATTATGTATAATAACAATTGCATTGAAAAGGAGATTGTCAAAGAAACTATAAAAATAAATTTCAAATACCAAATATGTGGTCATGAAAAATATTTGAGTGTTGAAGTAGTTACTTAACTGAAAAAAAAGTTCATTTGATATGACCTCTCTCATTCAAATATGGAATGCTTGGGAAATGAAAAGTACAATGCATATAGAGTTGACCTAGGTATGTGTGAAGTCGACTCGTGACCAGTGACACATGCGAAAAACCATGAAAAGTCTTGATATGGTTCTTGTAGGAAGGTTATATCGATTTTTGAAAGGTTGGCTGGGATGTTTTCAGAAGGTAGAAAAAAGTATTTAAACACTTTGGATCCCCCTACTTCAGAACCCATAAAGGAATATCCATTTGAAAGATGAAGTGTTTTATTTGTAGAGGGAAGACAAAGCAATTTACTGAACATTCTCGGAGTACGAACGACTTGATTCTTTGTTTTTTCTATTACTTTAATCATCTTTTTCCTTGAGTTGAACCTTCGAGCACACCAAGTAACAAGTTATTTGAAGTTGAATACTTCAGGAACATAACCATCATTGACCAGCCTGTGGTCCAGATTGTGTCATTTTTCTTTTATTTTGGTGTCTTGTTCAAGAACAAGTAGTAGGAGGCATACCAGTGGAAATTGTTGTCTTGGTTGGCTACTGAATTAATAGTATCACTACAAAAGGGTTCTTTCCTTCATCTATTTATCATAGTGATGTTTTTTTAATGAACCTTCATTTATGAGAACCTTGTGAAAAGTATATTAGTGAGATGCAATTTCTTTAAAGCGAGCTAAATGGGATGTATTCACCAAAAGGAAATTTCTACACATATGAACTATGTTTGAAACATGAGTAATCATTAATAGGAACCATTATATAGGTATTAGAAAAGAGGGGCTTTTATTTTGCATGAATTTCATTACCTACTCCCTTTATTTTTTGTCAAATCAAAGTAAATCATGATGGCATACATTCTTTGGTTATAGTGCAAATTACATGGCTTGTCAAAATATATGTTGTTAAACTATTGCCTTTACAAATGGCGATAATTGTGACAGGTATGGATATCATGCCTTTACTAAAATGTCTCTTCTACAAGTAACTTAGTCAGAGAGTATAGGTAGTCATGAATATAAACCACTATACAACTCATATGAAAGGGGTAAATTTACTTTGCACAACTGATAAGAAACTTCTATTTTTTCTTGGAAATCGACGTAGATAATGGTGTCATAAATTACTTGGATATTGTGCAAAATGGATAGTTTGAGAAAAATTATTCGCACATATGCATTGAAATGTGCAATGGACTGCTCCCTATGTGTGGAGACTTTTGCATAGTATATTCGTGCACAACATGGCTYTGCAGGTGTATATGGTATGTGCACATAGTTTTTCTTTGACAATTTGTTAGCATCTCCGCATATGTTTATTAATTATATAATATTAAATAATTAATTGTTTATTGATTATGTATAATATACAATGGAGAGTTTCTTAAGTGTGGATACTTTTGCAGTGCTTGTGTGTGAAAAAAWTGTACATTGATAGAGCCATGAATGTGTGGGGATATACCTATGCTAAATAATAAATAAATAATATTAAATAATTCTCTCGGAGGATATATCTTTACAATTGTGTCCACACATTTCATACCCCACATTATTAATAACAACTTAAAAGATAATATTAATTTTTTTTTTATTTAATAAAAAATAGGAAGTTTTTTTTGCTCGTATATGCACTAGTAACAAACACGTGTGCGAGGTATGTACCTGTCCAAAACTCTTCTCACATAAGTAGGATCCCATTAAACAATGAACATATGAGGTATAAACACTAAACCATAACTGTGCAGAGATATGCATGTACAAATGTCTCTGCACATAAGCAAAGGATTTAAGTAGTAAATTAAATCTCCTAACTTATAAGGATAACATTAAAGAACTCTATCATAATTTTACAACTACCCTTTCAACTTCTATTAACAAGATCTCTTTCAAGGTGTCCTATAAAAAGAATAATAGAACGACCAATCCTTGGTATGAAAAATAATGTAAAATTACTAGGAAAGACATTAGGGATGCTTCTAATGAGTCCTCAAAAATCGATAAGATCAATATGTATAAAGCCCTAATTATAAGGAAAAAAAATGTATGATATCAATAACACGCAAGAGAAAATTTCACAACTATATAAGATGGAACCTAATAAGTTCTAGAGCCAAATTCTCAAACACAATACTAAATAAAATAATAGGATTCCCTTAAGGGACTAGAATTCCTACCTTAAAAGTCTTTACGAGTTGCCTAATTCCATGGACACCATTCCTATTGTCCCTAAACAGGAAGAAGTTTTTTCTTTAGAGGACACAGAGTTTAGGGTTAAGATGCTCGCAAATGGGAAAGCTAAGGACATTAAAGGATACCAAGTTGAAATATTTAAAACCAAAGGGCCAATCCTTATCCCTCACATACACCAGCTCTTCAATTTAGTAGTTAAGAAGGGCTTTCCTAAACCATGGACATAATGCCTGATTGTTCTAAAATGGGGATAGAAAAATTCCCTCTAATTATAGGACCATTATGATTAGCCCGATTTTAGCCAAGATTTATGGAATTATTTTGGAAAATAAGATTAGCCTTTGGCTAGAAAGTCACGGTAAAAGAGGTAAAGGCCAGTCTGGGTTTAGGAGATATCATTCAATTGTGGACCATCTGGTTACCTTTAGTATCATTGCATAGGAGTTCCACAATACTAAAACCAATCTTTTTTGTTGGTTTGTTGACTTTATAAAAGCTTTTGACATGGTTCCTAGGAAAAACCTTCGAAATAGGTTGGAAGAGATAAAAGTGCCTCTCAATTTGAGGGATGCTATAATAAGGATGTATGAGAACGTTATTGCTAAGTTTAAAAACTTTGAGGATTGGTCAAAAGAGATTAAGTGCAATATCGTAGCTAAACAAGGTTGTCCCTTTTCCCTTACCCTCTTTGGCATATACATTGACAAGTTAGAAGATTGCTTTGAAAAAGAAGGTTGTGTTGGCCCTACTCTCACTGGTATAGTCATCAATATTCTTCTTTATGCCGATGATATCGGTCTTATGGAAAGGACTTCCCATGATCTAGAAAACCAACTAATAATCCTTAAGGAGTTTTCCTCCAATATGGGTATAACTGTTAATACTGATAAGACTAAGGTCATGGTTATTAAATCCAATAAGATCTCTTATAATACCTTTGTATATGAAAAAAACAACTTGGAGGAACTGAATTCATACAAATATATTGGAATTTATATTCACCACATGATCAATTGGAATTATAGCATTGAGAAAATGATTATTTGGGGATGGAAAGCTTATTATGGGCTTGAAAACAATTGTAAAATAGTTGATCTTTGGAGTTGGCATAAGAAGAAACTCCTATTTGAGACTCTTGTTACACATGTTATTCTTTATGGATTTGAAGTTTGGGGTTGCAGTATCTCTCATGAATGCTCGATAAATATAGAGCAAATAATAAAGAAATTTATAACCTATAATCTCAAAATTAAAGGAAATACGCCCTATCCCATCCTCCTCTTAGAAGCAAGACTCTCCCCCATTGAGAGCATGGCTATGACTAGATACCTAATGTATAAGAACAAGTTAAACAACATGGAAGACAAGAGGATTCCTAAAATTGCTTCAAAATCGAGTCATAACCACCATCGACTCAAGTGAGGATGGAATGTTTCGCAACTGAGTCATAACCACCATCGACTCCAAGGAGGATGGAAGGAATATACCCGGTCTTGGATAAACTATTAGGAAATCGTTGAAGACACCATTTTGAAATAAAGATACTAATTAAAAAGTGCCAAAATCAAATTTTAAGGATGAAATGTGGTGCTGATAAAGAGTTAGAGGAAAAATAAAACTATGCATTATAAAGAGATAATCAACCCTAATATAGAAGATCAAAACTTATATATCTATTTTACAAACAAGAAAATACATTAAGCAGATAATAACAGATTCTCACGAGCTCTGTAGTGAAAGTGGGCATTGGTCAATTCCTAAACACCATGGAATGAAAGAGTATGCCATCTTTGTAACACTAAGAAGGTCAATCTTGAAAACACTTTCTTAGATCACAACCTTATGTCAATCCTATACCCATATTAGATGTCATTTTAAAAATATTTGTCACACTACCAAACTTCCTAACCTCTTAACTCAACGAAAGTTTGGTGATATTGAAAAGTTTCTCTTAATGATTTTCGATCACAGAAGCAAAATTCTAAAGAATCACAAGTAATCGCTTACACTCTTAAGTTATGATAGACCAATTTTGTATTAGTGGATGTTAATCATCATCAACATAATCAAAAACCCATTGCACATTGTAATATTAAATAACTAATAAATAATTATTTATTTAATAATAAAAAATTGTAAATAAGTTTTAATAATGAAAATCCTAAAGCTGAACCATACTTATGTGTGGATATAGCCATGAAAAAGTATTCACACATATGAACTAGTGCATTAATGATACAGGAGCATCGTTAGCAAGCCTATGTGGAGAGACAACTCAACACCTTAGCACGCCATTGAATCATTTCTAAATCTTAACTACTGGCATTTTCTGCAAATTGTTTTTTTGAAATGATCGAAAATTGAAGAAGATCAAACGCTTGGAAGTTGAATGGTCATGAATGATTTGGGAGTTTCACTCCTAGACTTTAATGTAATGGAAATTAAGTAGAAGTTATCTTTTTGCGGGAGTAGACGACTAGTCAAGGGGGAACCCTAACGACCCTCAGAAATAAATAGAGGTTTTCTAAGCCCGAATGAGGCTAGAGCAGGTTAGTAGGAGATTGATGTTTTTGTTGTTGGTGAATTTTTAGTTCTTGTTTTATCATAGTTGTAGCCATTTTCATTTGAATGATTATAACATAGGAAAATTGATCCAATGCATGGTGTTTCCACTATTACAATTCCCTATTATTTTGTTTTCATGAATGAATGAGTTATGTTGCTGAGTATATGAAACTGTGAAGTGTTTAGATAAGTTTTGTTTGTTCTCTTCATTGAGTTCATGAAAGGTGTGCATACATTCCACAAGGAGTGTATTGACAGAGTCTGTTTCGACTCAAAAGCTCGGGAGATATAGTGTGAAACTTTCCCTTTGCAAGAAGTGCAAAGTGACTGCTACAAGGCGTGCATAGTCTCCTATGAGAACTTAAGTCTTGCATGAGAATTTGATGCAATGAGTGAAAATATCCAAAATTCAGCTAAGTTTCGAAGTAGCCTTCTAAGGAGTCAAAGGGTTCGAGAAGTGAAGCTCAGAAGAGATAACAAAAATCTTAGACCCAGTGTTGCAAGAAGTGCTCAGGGAAAAAGATAGACTTTTGGGACTGTGAAATGCAAGGAGTGTGTAAAGAGATTTATTTTGAAGGATTCACTAAGTCTAGATTTCGTCAGATATTCTCACTTTGCAAGGAGTGCGTCGGAATCAAGATGAGGAGAGACAACGACCAAGAATCAATAGGAAGGGGGAAATTTGTTGAAGGTTGTGAAGTGATGCTTGATATTCATTCATATAGAAGTGAGATTGTCCCAGGTCGTCAGATCTAGGATAAGTTATCTGGTTTTTAGTCGTGGGTTCTTTAGGGGATTCCCAAATTGAAGGATTGAGAGCATCGAGAAGTAAAAAAACTTGAAACCCGAAGTTGCAAAGAGATCTCCACCATTGGTTGTCGGAGGGGCCATGAACTATAGATATGGTTTTGAGTAACTTCGAAGATTTGTAGTTTGTGTAAAAAGAGATCAGATGCAGTCAAGGTAGCCAAAAAATGAAGTTGCAAAGTTTGAAGAAATCACCACCATTGGTTGTTGTAGGGGGCATGAACCATAGATCTAGTTCTAAGTTCATGTAGAAAGAGACTATCTTCGCTCAAGGTAGTTGAAGGCCGAAGTCGCAAAGCATAAAGAGATTGCCACCATTAGTTTTTGGAGGGGGCATGAACCATAGATCTGGTTCTGAGTAACTCCGTCGGTTCGAAGTTTGAGTAGAAAGAGACCATATTCAATCAAGTAATTAGAAACCTGAAGTCACGAATCACAAAGATATTTTCATCGTTGGTTGTTGGAGGGGAGTGTGAACCATAGATCTAGTTCTGAGTAGCTCCGCCGATTTGGATTTCATGTAGAAAGAAACTAGTTGCATGCTAGGCACCCAAAACCTGCAGTTACGAAATTCTAAGAAGCTTAGCCCTAGACCATAGTACAAGATTACGTGAAGGAGGGCGATGAGCAGAAAGGAGATAGCATCCATAAACTCAGAGTTTGTAAAAGCGCTAAGGAAGGGGCCTGCGGGTTCCATAGGACCTTTGGTTAAAGAGAAAAAAAAGGGACTTGTGTAAAGTATTCCAGGACCATTGAAGGTATGAAAGGGATAATATAGCTCAAGAGATTAAGTTCCTTGACTGGATATTAATATCCTTGACCAGGAGGTCATGGAATCTTTAGGAGAGAAGGGGGGTTTGCATCAAGGGGCATCAAAGCCTGAAATTGTTTTTAGGAAAATGAATAAGAGATCGAAGGTGTACTCTGTGTGTGAGAGACAGTCAACACAATTCCACCAAGGAGACGTTTGGAACCACCTTTATCCAATTGCGCTGTAGAAAGAGAGTTGAGAGAGCTCTGTGCAATATTAGAGGTGATGGAGGCAGTGTAGAGGAGAGCACATGATGTTGAGGACATCGGTGATGCAGAAAGTGAAGATGTCGAAGTTGAAGAAGCTATAGGGGAAAATGTTATCAAAGAACACTTGTTGAGAGAGGTAGTTCAACTAGGATCTAGAGAAAAGATATAGATCCCAATGTATGAAGGCAACTTGGATGCTGAAGAGTTGATGGATTGGATAAGATCCATGGAAAAATATTTCAACTATGAAGATGTCGATGAAGAGAAAAAGGTGATACATGTTGTCACCAGACTGAAAGGACATTAAACACTATGGTGAGATGAACTGCAAGTTGAGAGGAGAAGTAAAGGAAAACAAAAGATAAAGAATTGGGATAGAATGTTATCCAAGTTGAAGGCTAAATTCATGCCCCAAGATTATTAGATAAATTTGTTCAGGAAGTTAAAGAAACTTGAGACATAAGGTTATGACAGTGAAAGAGTACACGGAGGAGTTCTACAAGATGAATATTAGGACTAGAGAGCGATAGAAGGATGAGGAAAATTTTTCCAAGTACATAAATGGCCTGAGGTATGAAATCCAGGATGAGATTAGCATGATGTCAGTGAGAAAAGTAGAAGATGCTTATCAGATTTCTTTGAAGGTAGAGGAGAAGGTGTCTAGGAAACAAAGTCAACGAAATAGAGGCAAAATCCCAAGTAAAGGAAAGGGAGTTGCCAATGATAAGACACAAAAATCCAAAGACAATATAGAGAAACCACACAATCACTTAGAAAGAGGAGGAAGTTCCTGAGGAAGACAAGGTGGTGGAAGAATTTCTTCTAGAGGAAGAGGAAGAAGTAGAGGAGGAGAAGTAAGGTGTTATGCCTATGGAAAGACATGAAACATGTATTAAGAATGTCTCGAGAAAAAGAAATAAGGAGGAGGTGAAGCTCACATTTCATAAGAACATAAAAGAAATGTTGAAGTAGAAGGTGTAGAGGATGGAACATCCCTGATGTTGAGAAAGGTTCTCTTAAACCCAGAGTCAGAAATTGAAAATCCAGTGTAGAGGAATATTCTATTTGGGACAACTTGCAAGACTAAAGATAGAGTATTCAAGGTAACTATTGACAATGGGAACACTGACAACTTAGTATCCACAGAGATGGTGGAGAAATTGGATTTGGAGACAATTGCACATCCAAATCCATATAAAGCCTCATGGTTGCATAAAGGACACTAGGTAATGGTCACTAAGCAATGACTCATTGAATTTAATATAGGATCATATAGAGATGAAATTATGTGTGATGTCATTCCCATGGATGTATGTCATGTTTTGTTGGGAATGCCATGGAAGTTTGACAAAAATTTCATTCATGATGGGAGAAAAAATACTTACACCTTGGAGAAGAATGGTAGGACACACAAGTTGTTGCCAATAAAGGAGAAGCAAGTAAAAGGAGAAGCTAGCACAAGCATACTTCTCAAGAGTGGGAAGGAAGTCCTGAGAGAAGTCAAGAAGGAACAAGAGATGCAGTTTGTTGTGGTGAGGAAACCCAAAGTTATCCTTACAATTTCTTTGATGGATGATTTTCCTGAAGAGGTTCGGGATTTGTTGGATAAATTTTTGACATAGTAGTGGATGTGTTTCCTAACTCATTGCCACCCATCAGAAGTATCAACCATCATATTGATTTGATACCGGCAACAATCCTACCAAACAAAGAAGCATACATATTGACACCTCAAGAGAATGAAGAAGTAAACAACCAAGTCAAGGAGTTGTTAGAAAAAGGTTTGGTCATATAAAGCTTGAGTCCAAATAAGGATGGAGGATGGATAATGTGTACCCACTCAAGGGCCATCATAATTGTTTTCATACTCTAACCTTTTGTGATCTGGAAGAATCTTTTTTCTTGAATCTTCAATTCTTTTGAATGTTGTGTAGCCCATACCTTTCCCGTGTGAGTCTATTTTCACATCCAATTCCCTATACGCCACTCAAAACTTCATTTTTGTTCAAAATTTTCCAAATCTGCATCCTTGTCATCATGTCTTATCCTCCTATCTGGTCAAAATGTTACGTTTTTATGCTAATAAAGGTTAAATTATTCCTATCATGTACCTACATATCTACCTCCTACGTTAAACTATTGTTATACTACATTGATTTTTTCATTTCTTTCATCCTTCAATGTGCATCTGAACCATATTGGCCATAATACACCTTCAATCAACTTCCATTGATGAGTCCCTTGAGTAGATGACACTACAATATTACAAACTTTGTTGCTCATGTTTCACTGATATAGACTAGGGGGATGGCCCTAACCAACACATGCATAACTTTCCTGGGTCTTTAATAAATTTGTTGTCCTATAGCAATACCAAACAAGTTGTCTATAATATTTTGTGTCAACTGTTATGGATATTCCATGTCTTATGTCTCTGCTTCTCAACCACTTGGATGAATACAACCATAATATGGTCTTGTTTTAGTTTGATAAGATCATCCAACCCCTGTTGTAGTGACCTCTCCTCAGAAATATGAGTAGCTATATCAATGTGCAAACTTGGAACAATGAACTCTAACAGTACGATGACCTACTTTTCATAGACCAACACAAAGGTAATATACTTATTCATTCAGTTGTATGTTTTTATATATGTCGATACTACTATGGGAATGTGTTGATCCCAGTCATCATGTTGCATATTACAAACTTTGGTTAGGGAATGCTCTGAAATATTATTGAATGCTTCAACCATACCATTAGCTTGTGAGTGATAGGGGGTGTTGTTATGGTGATGGATCGTAAATTCTTTCTTGATCTTGTAGATCATATCATTTACGAAGTGCACTCCTGAATCAATCATCAACACCTTGTTGACACTTGAATCCATTAGGACCAAAACGGAAACCTCACGAGGATACAAATCCTTCTACATTTTTATAGAGGTGGTACTCCTTTGTTCGCGATTTTTAAATGTGGGACTTTTATAGAAGTYCGTCAAAGGAAAGTAAAAATAGATATAAAATAAAAYGAAAAATGTTTATATCTATCTATCTATCTATCTATCTATCTATCTATCTATCTATCTATCTATCTATCTATATATATATATATATATATCCTTTGTTCGCGATTTTTAAAATGTGGGACTTTTMTAGAAGTYYGTCAAAGGAAAGTAAAAATAGATATAAAATAAAACKAAAAATGTTTATGTATATATATATATATATTATTTTTTTTCTTTTTAAAAGAAAGTTCATGAGAATGGACCAGGAATCACATACATTCATACATTTAAAGCTAATAAAAATAATTTCCTCACATCCATCWTAGTAGGGATAAAGATTTTTGATCACATAAAAAAATTTAAAAGAAAATGATATCCACRCATAAGACAACTTTGACAGAGTGATACATGGGCAGCTCAAATGAAGATAATGATAGATCAACCTCAAATACTTTATATTCAAAAAAACTAAGTTACAAATCACAGTTGAGATTGTTCCTAAAATAGCTCTCTTGGAATTTCTAAAAAATATATAGTTCAATACATATTCTATGAAATTAAAACGTGTTTTTCATAATGACTAGGATTGGGGCTCTCGCAAATCATAAAGAAAATATGTATAAGACTGAAGTTTGTAGAAACAAGGAAGTGGGTGGCGGAGGACAACAAGACCTTGTAAGAAGAAAAAGGAAATTATCAGTGTTTGGTTAAACCCTTTTATTTAAAGAGGTGGAGTAACTGGATGAAGAGCTTGATAAAGACAAAAATATGTGATCGGTATGAACTTACTATGATGGTATCTCATATTTGTCACTTGCTCACTGATGTCATTTTATAGATTTCATTGGTGGTTATAGGAACCGTCTCAACCCTTCTTTTCCCTTCATCGGTAAGTTTGTAGACAACCTTTTTGAAACACTCCTCGATGTAGCTCCTCATTGGTGCCACATTGATTTCATGCCATATTTTTATATTGAAGAAATCGCCTTCCAAGTCCCATAGACCAATAGAAATATTCTTCAAATCCTCTTCAATATATTCATTTTTAATATAATAATCGACTAACCAGTTTCCCACGTCATCTTCACTATATTGAAGAATGCCATAGAAATTTCCAAATGATAACCCTTTAAAGATCTCAACTTGTTCGTCAAATGATTGCTTGGTTAAGGAAAATGATTTGAGTATCAATTTGGGGTCTTGGACCTCATTGGTTCTCCCATCTAGATCTATCTCAATCAACTTTTTGAATAATTATTCTCTTTTGGTTATGGTCTGGCTGCATGCTTGGACAATAATATTAAGGTTTTAACCTTTTCCTTCCAGCATGCATTTAGTTATTTTATCCGGTTCAGAGAAGGTATATCCTCCTCTCTTCTTATCAGCTCTATCATATTGGTAACTTTAAAACCAAATGGTACAACAACATTGAGGTAAAAACCTTCCTCATTTTTAAAATCTACCTGTAAATATTCATGAAAAGAATGTGCTTACGTTCCAAACAAGAGCATGCTCTTTGACATTTCCCAAGCCTCTGTAATTAGTTCCATTCTTTTCTTGATATTCTTCTCCACATAGCATCGAGATGATGTGAGAAGGCTTGTTGATCCTTTTAATTTTGTTGCAGGTGTGGTAGGCCCGGTCATTGCTAAAGGACTAGCAAGTACTGGAAGAGGAATTAAAGTTTTCTCCAATTATTTGATTCGCTCCTTTAACCTAACATTCTCTACTTCAAGGACTCCAATAGAATTATCTAGATCATCTCCAGTTGCTTGGTTAATTCGAGAAATTTGGGAAGGTTGCATGTTCCATAGGTTAATCTTTGAGAGAGATTTCCCCTTTTTTATTCTTTACAACTCTCTTCTCAATAATCAAACTTTTGGACTCATTGTTAAAATTAACACTCTAAAATACAAAATACTCTTTTTCATTGAAGGTCTCTCCCTCAATTATCTCCATCTGAGGATTCTAATGAGTAGTCTTCTCTAGATGGTCGACATTGGGGAACACTTTTTTGATGCCAATTTCAAGTTCCATATCTTCGAGGGATAGGTCGTGGATGTATATTTCACCTCGAGGTCCCTCCTCTTCTTTCACAATGGTTTTTCTTTTCTTCCTCAAGGGAAGTTTATGAGAACTATCAATTTTTCTTGAAGGAGGGTTCTTATCTCCTCCTTCACCTAGAGAACTTTGGGTCACTTTCTTAATTTGGTGGCTCGTTGGAGTGTTCCTCTGAGATGTTGTACTCTTTGGAGTGACAGTCGGGGATTGGGCACTTTTCTCACTCGAACCTTTTCCTCTCTGGTTGTATGATTCATTGGTGGTGAGTAATGTTTCCAGGTCGCCAATGTCACGAGCGAGAGTTCCTAATACATTATCTTCTTCTTCATTTAGAATATAATTAATGAAATAATTGTTGAAACCAACATCCAATAAATGTTATAGAAAAATTTCTCTATGATCGAACCTTTTTACTCTTTCAACATATTTACATTGAGGTTATGGAGGTGGCCTGTGAATTGATCAATCTTGTTCATATTTCTGAATATGAAGTCCCTAACCTTCCAAGGCAGAGCTATGAATTGATTTTTTCTCTTTTCATGGAAAAAATGCAACCAATAGTTGTACTGCCTTGCTATTTCAGTAAAAAATAAATCCATAGATGTGGCATGGAAGGAAGGAAGGATTTTCCTTGGAACCAAAAATCCTTATAACGTTATAATTATCCATTTTTTCTAGTGTCACCTTCCAATCCAAGAACTTACTTTCCTATTAAAACATCCAGGGAGTGTCCTTTCCAAACAAAAAGTCTTTAAAAATTGAGACAAAATCATTAAAAAATTCATTAAAAGGTTGGGAGGCCATGTGCCTCCATAATGTTTGATACCACAAGGTTACTTCATCGAATTCATAGTTTACTTTCTTACACATAGATAATATTGGGAATTGAAAGCAATGCACTATCACGAAAACCAAATAAGATGACATAAATAATTTCTTCTCCTTCTTATATTGTGACAGTTTGGAAGAGATTTCAATGGAAATCAACTTACCCCAATTGAAGATGGCCTATTCTTTGACTGTAAAATATAGAATGTAAAGAATCATATGGGAGATGATGGATATAGTTTCTTGTCCTGTTATCCTCATTAAAATCCATGAAAATTATCGGAAGGTATTTTTAAATGAGCTAACCTAAAATATTGTGATGTCCTTAGGGACGGCCGTTGGGTTCTATACGAATTCAGGTAAGAGGTCAAATCCATTATCATGCCTCTTTAAGAATTCCATGCAATCTTCTCCCTTGAAGGTGAGCATTGGCTCAGGAAGTCTTAACATCTTACATAATACCTAAGGTGATTAAGAGAGAGGGGAATGGTCTCACAACTAAATAATATGTTGTCTTGGAATATATCTCTCGACGCACCAGGTGACCAACTCCTTATAGTCAAAGACTTCTGGGACACAACTTGCATGCACAATTCCAGACGTCCATATTACTTTCTTCTAGGCATAAGGGGATGAGTAGTAGGAATAAGCTTCAGACCACTGGAAAATTTGTTTCTCGTGCCTGAAAATATTAAATGTATCTCCACAAAACTATTGTCGAGTTGCTACCATAAGTTGACGAGAACGTTCCCTTTCTCTAGATTATGTTTAAAATGAATGCTAGAGGGGGATAATATAATCCTCTTTCAATCCTTCTTTAATGTGTTTTAATTGGATATCTCCTCGAGCCTTTTTCTTATTAATGACCATACTTTCAAACATGTATGGTAAGTTATTATAATTAAAGGCATAATAAATGTGCATTGGGAATGGCATGAGGGTGGCAGGGAGGGACAGGAGAAAAATGTGATTTGAGATTTTTGTGAACCTAAGAACCCACAAACCTGTGAGTTTGTGATGCTATAAGGTGAGAAATTTTCTTATTATAGAATGGAACGATGTTTGAAAGGACTCATCGTAGGCAGAATGAGACTTGGAAGTTCCCAAAGTCCAGGGATCAAAATGTAGATCGTGAAACTTTTTGATGCAATGTGTATATCAGTGAACACGAGAGCAGGAGAGTTTGATCCTGCCAACCCACCCATGATCGTAGAATCGGATAAGTATGGAACAACACGACGGTCTATCAGAATCATGATGTGAAGTTATAGATGGAGATGAGAAATTGTAATTCCTCCAACCCGAGAACCTGTGGTCTAAAAGATGAGACTAAGTATAGAACTAGAAAGGGATAATAGGAGGAGAAAATAAAAGGGAAAAAACGAGTAAGTAAAGAAGAGAGAAAAGGAAGGGAGAAAATAATTTAGGAAAATAGAAAAGGGGATGGAAATTTCGGAAGCGGGAAATGACCTCAAAACACCTTTAGACATCCAAACCTTGTAATCACATTCTCAAATATGAATAATGGAATCGTTTTTGTAGTACAACCCTTGACTGATGCAACTTCTAATCATCGTGTCAAATACTATGTGGATGTGAAAATGTAGAACACACATGTCTGGTGTTCCAAGGGACTAATGGGTCCCATAACGTCAATAGCCAATTTTTCAAATAGTTCCAATGTTGTGATAGGAAATAAATGTAGTGCATCTTTGTAATAGGGCTTGTTGATACACTAGGAGATGTTGCACTTTTTACAATATTCCTTAGTATATGTAAATAATGATGGCCACCATAATCCTGCATGAAACACCTTATACGTCATGGATTTGTTAGCATTGTGACCTATTGCAATACCTTCATGATCCTTATACAAAATCATGTCTCATTGATGGTATGAAGCACAAATTTGAAAAATTCCATTGGTTCCAAGCTTTTACAAGTTTCCAATTGATAGTTTGCACTATGGGCCACAAGTTGGTGACATTTTGTCTATGTATAATAAACTAGTGCTTTTCCTATTGTCAGAAATCCAGTGATATCATAAATTTGATATGGAATTTCCTCCACTCTAAAAAGTTGTGCATCAAGGAATTCATCATCTAAGCTACAACCTGCTTCTGCAAATTATATCCTTGATAGGTGGTCTATGCATACATTGTGTTTTCCTGGTTTTACATCCACTTCAAACTCAAACTCTTGGAAGAACAAAATCCATCGACATATTCTCCCCACCAACATTGACTTGTTGACCAAATATTTGAGTGCCGAATGATTAGTGAAAAATGTGAATGGGGTGTTGATGTTTGTAGCATTAGATACATACTTCCACATAGTTCTAAGTGTATAGACGCGTGGAATTCATCCAAATCCTTCTACCTTGATAATTTACTTTAATTAAAGGAATTGTTAAAGTAAAGTTATTTTATTATTAATTTTATTTTATTTAAATAAACTATTTAATTATCATTATTTTAATATTAGCCATTGATATCAACTGAGGTGAGAAGTAATATCAATCATTAATGACTTTGGACATTGGAGTTAGTTCATAACTAAAAATTATAAAAGAAAGGTTAGGGTAAAGAAGAAATATGGATCAGTGGTTGTTTGACACATAGAGAAGAGGAGGGTGTTTTTTCAAGGATATATTGGATAGGTGGAGAAGTGCTTCCATATAGAGATCAGGTTAGGGAGAAGAGAGAACAAAGACATCCATAAGTGAGTTTCAGTAGATTTGAGCTACAATAGTAGGGTCACGTTGTATGGAGTTTTCCATATAGTCCTTGTGAGCATGTATGCGAGTTTCAATGG
>SNQJ01S0005676.1:0-12475 GCA_010110895.2 Picea sitchensis | reverse complement strand
TATATTCTAATGCAAATATTCTTACCAGCACGTACTTTGGCAGCTTGTAGGGTGCCAATTCGCACCCGAAAACTCTTATCTCAGTGTGGTTTTGGTACAGGTACCAGTCCCCTGTCTTTGCGTTGTCCGAGAGATGTAAAATTATCTAGACGTCGTCATTTATTCGTGGCTCGAGCCTGCCACTCAACATGCTTACCACAGGGTGGTAGAAAAGATCAATAAATGCCTTGAAGCTATACTCTGTGGAGTTGTGCTTCAACAAATATGTCCACGCTGTGACTGGCTGAGGCCTTCCATCTGCGCCCATTTTCTGCATAGAAAAACTGAATTTATCGGCTTGATAAAAAACAAACATGTAGGCCAATATGGATGAATATCTAAACATGCCCTCTGTGCCGAAGTTCACAAACTGTTCATGAATATTGTCAGCCAAGAAGGTACTGAAATCAAACTGTGTTGTAGGTTTTTCATCATAGGAGAAAATGGATAGAAAACCCAGGATGGGCTCATCTACCCACTGGTCAGAATAGTAACCTAACAGGGCACAAAGAGAGGAGATGACTTGGTTTCCCTTGGTGGAGAACATGGATGACGGGTAGGGTGGATTGGTAGAAGGGAACTGAGTGGAGGTGGGAAGGAACAACTCGAATATTTGAGCTCTCTGGGGAAAGGTCATTTTTTGATACAACTCTGTAAGGATCTCTAGGCTGAAAGGAGAAACAGAATCGGCACGGGGGATTTGCATCATTTGGTTAATGTCTTCGGGAGTGATGAAGAACAGTATGTCTCTGAATGAGGAAACGATGGCCCTCTGGTTGGGAATATAATGTGCTTGGCATTTGAGGGCGAATTCAGGGAAGTGGTGGATCTGGGGAAACAGGTACAAGGGAAAATTGGACTCCTAGAGTCCAATTTCATCGCTCTGGTCCAAGAACACCTCCCGGAGCCATCACTGGAGGTCAAAAAAATAAAATTCACACTTGGTATCCGCAATCAACCTGTCTTTATCGACCAACGAGAATTTTTCCAGGTCGACAGGAGGAGGAAGAAAAGGATTCTCTTCTCCTTCTATTGGTCTTGGCTTTGGCACCATATCTGCAACAGTACCTGCAAAACACTATGTTAGTGGGGTCAACTGATTGTGGATGAAGGTGACGGAAAAGCAATGGAGGCGTAAGAGGTAAAATTTCTGGTGCGATGGACGAATAGTGAATGAAGGGGGAAAACGGTAGTTTTATTTAAAACTGGGGTCGGTAGGGCGTGGGAGATAGGTCAGTAGGATAACGGGTAGATTATCCCGTAATAAATGGACAACGGGCCACTTGGGGTGAGATGGCAGGTGACGGTGGCCAAAACATACGGACGGGTGACGTGGAGGCCAGGGATTGGAGGTAAAAGTTGCAATAGGGGGCCGGTCATGAGTGAAAAGGGAAAAAGGGCTAACAGCAGGGACTGATAGCAGTTATGAGATGAGACATAACTTGGGAACAAGAGGAACAAGTGGCACCAGTGGAAGATGACATCCCAGAGTGATGGAGGCTGTCAGATGGAAAATGGTGAAAAGACTCTAGGACCAATAGGTTTATGCCACCTATGAAAAGGGGCCCACTGGAGAGAAATATCCATTCTGGACCCCCCCCCTTTGATTAAAAGTAGAACATTACCAAGTGCTAACATAATGGTGACTCCGCTGGGGAAGAACTAAAAAAAAAATGATAATTTCAAGTGTTCTTTCCCCTAAAAAGAACGTTTGACTTTGAGGAGAAAGTAATGTTTAGAGGTTGATCAAACTTTGTACATATTATTTCCAGACTCGCAAAATTAAAAAATATATATATAAAAACCAAAAAGAGTTATGGCTTCCAAAAAAGTTCATACTAGGTCTCATCCAAACCCAGAACCCGCGATAGTGATAGATAACCCCGAGCAGTTTCTCAGGCAAAAGACCTTAGCAGTCAGTTCAGTGAGTCACATTCCCTTTCATAAGTCTCTTCCCTTTTTAGATAAGTCTGTTGTCTCTCAAAACCCTGATCTCAATACTTGTCCACAACGAAGCCTATTTGGAACATGTTCTGACAGTTTTGTGACTGGACTCGTCTTTGAACCAACTGTATTGCAACCCCAAACCCCTGAAGTCTTGTCTCCCACGACCAAACTACAAACCACCACCTCGATACTATCTAGTCCCTCATCGTCCTCGTCTTCAGTCGCTACCTCGCCGACCCTCCAGGTTGTTTTTCCACCTCCTCCACCCATCATGGCAACTCGATATGCCCCTCTAGTGTTGGCTGCGCCGCTACATGCCATGCCTCAAGACTACCAGACAAGACTTCCACAATTCGACGCGAAAATACCTTTAAACTCCCAACAACATGTGGACAAAATGAATGATTATTTTGACTTGCAAGAAGTTGATGAGGCCGACGTGCAAATGCATTTGTTTGCCCAAAGTCTAACAGGCGACGTCAAGAAATGGTTCAAATCTTTACCTTCCGCCTCCATCCCTGACCTTGTTGCGTTCCAAAGGAGTTTTCTTGACAGATGGGAGGTAAAGAAAAACCCTCTCCAGATCTTGTTGGAATACGGGAATATAAAAAGAAATCAAGGTGAGACGGTACAAGATTACTGCACCCATTTCAACAACTTATACAATGCAATCCCAACTGAAATCAAACCTCCACAGGGTCTGGCATTGATTAAATTCCCCGACGGATTTGATGTTGACATGTCATACAAACTAAGAGAAAGAAATGTTGCCACCCTAGAGGACATGCAAAAAAGTGCTATAAGTGTGGAGGCCAATCTGTTGGCGAAAAGGGCACGTCAAAGGTCAAAAAGGAGAGTCACGATCAAAGAAGAACCTTCCACGTCAACCACTGATTCCAAACGGGATTCTATGGTTAGAACATTGGAACTAATGCTGGAAAGAGTGAATGTATCAGACAGAAATCCCTCAAGAGACAACCCACCTGCCCCTCAGGTTAGTAACCCTAACTTTAGGAGAACCCCTCCCCAAATTGTATAAAGAGATCCCTCTCTGAAGCTGGAAGGGCTAGATCCCATCTTTAAAAGTGGTTGGATAAAGTTACCTTTGTATATTTCTTCTGTTTCAACCTCTAGGAAATTTACCAAGTGCTAACAACCCCTAGCTAGGATTTTTCGGCACCTAGTTTGGCCAAAAAATGAAGACGTTACACCTTCTGAAAGTTTTCTCCATCAAGCTTGTTGGACCTACTTGCCAAATTTCACCCTATGTGTCACTAAACGGGCCTCTTTGTGTTTTCTATGCCAAAACCATGCACCCAAAACAATCCCGCAAACTAGGCAGAACTGTAGGACCATTTGCATCGGCCCCCAGTCCTCAGCGGAGAACCCGATCGTATGGCCCCATGTGGCCAATGACCTAACTATTGCGATCATCATCGGCTAGCTCCTCCATGCGAAGGTGTGGTCATATGGTATTAATTCAAGTGACCAGAGATAAAATTTGAAATCACGTACTAACGGTTATGTGGGTAGTCACATGGTGTAGTTTTAAACTGGGTGCTAAACATGATTCAAAATAGTTTTCACGTGCCCCAAAGGGTAATAGGTAGTGGTCGTATGCATTTTCATATGGATCTGTGACTATGTAAAATTGCAATGGTCTGTGCGTGCATCAAAGGTTATGGCAAGG
This sequence comes from Picea sitchensis, assembly GCA_010110895.2. Lineage (NCBI taxonomy): Eukaryota > Viridiplantae > Streptophyta > Pinopsida > Pinales > Pinaceae > Picea > Picea sitchensis. The sequence continues at coordinate 8,799 of SNQJ01S0005676.1, read as the reverse complement.
TCATATGGTATATTATGAATCAGGGGCTGGGGCCTAGCCCTGGCCCTTTACTTCGTCGCCCAAACAAATTTGGCCACTTCCAATGAGAGTATTGAAATAGGAATGAGTCCCCGATTTCAAATCTATCTCTCATACAACCTTCCCACTCTTATACATTGACACAAAATTTTTATCAAAGTATCCACTGGATCCAACCACATGCTATCCCAACAAATCCAAATCCATCAATCCACAAATCCAAGAATGCAACACCAAATCTGTGAATCTCTAAAACTTACACTGAGAGAAGTTTTACTGTCATATTTGGAATAAACAACACGTTGGCCACTTCCAAAATCCTCCAGATTGTAGATGGAATATAAAACATCCAACCCCCTTCACAACAATCTATGAGTCAGCCCCACCATCCAAAAAGAAGCATGTGTATGTTTTTAAAATAATAAGTAACACTTACCTCATTCTCGTCATATCTCGAGAATATACACTATCCACAAACCACACTTCAATGTCCTCAAACACTAGACAACCAATGCCTAAAGGACCAGTAATCAAAGAAAATTCCACCTTGAATTTCTCTGTGAACTCAACAACCTCAACTAATGTTGATACTTCTGGTTCATTCTTCTTCTTCTTGTTCGAACACTAACTAGCATACTAGTCAGTCTTCTGACATGCAAATAATTTCACTTTCTTCATGTCTATCTTCTTCTCTTTTTTGTTTCTCGCAAGAGAAACATTTTTCTCTTCTACACCACCCTCTTATTTCTCTTGATATCTACTCCGAGACCCCTCCAGAATATCCTCATGAGTAAATTTATCCCATATTCTTCTCCAATCTGTGGGATTCTCTCTCCCCACCACACACTTCATGAAAACCTATGACTATTTGGTGAATCCCTTGAGGGCTATGCACAACAAATCCAAGTCTTGAATAACTTCTCTAACAGTTGCAAACTCATCCTTGACCTATGAAACTATGGTGAGGTAGGAGGCCACACTCTCTCCCTTATCCATCCTAGTATTGTAGAGCTTGTCCTTGAGAGCCATTTTTTGGTTGTCATTTTTTTACACATACAATTTTTTTAGTGCATCCCACATCTCTTTAGTTGTCTCCTTATCAACCATATGTGGAATAAGGTGGTCTCTAACTCCATCAAAAATTATTTGTTGATCCCTTTCTTCCTTTACCTCATGAACGTCTAGAGCAATAATATTTGTAGAAGGTACTAGCAAGATGGTATTCACAAATGTCCACAACTTGTTCTCATTAAAAAAACTTGAAATGCTCACCTTCCATTTCAGGTAGTTGGAGATCCCCTCCAACCTATCCTCATACTTGATATGGGAAGCTATATTTGTCCAACTGATAAAGACTCTTTCTTCCCCTTCTTTTTTCGAGCAAAATCCCCTACAAGTCACTACTATCAAATTTCCAAACAACTTCCCACTGAACGTCAGAGCTAAAGCTCTGATACCATGTTGAGAGATAAAATAATCTCACCCCAAACACTTAGTCACAAATCATATTTCAACCTTCAATAAAATCAACATTAATGCTTTGAATATACCAACATTCTACTATACTTTATCAATATAAATACATTGACTAATCAATCTGAAACTTAACAACATAAAATAAATGAAAATTGAACAACATTCAAATACATTTGGAAAAACAAACATTCTAGGCAATGCCCCTGGAAAAACCCACAAGGGGAAAACCTGCGATGGATATTTTTTTCTTATTCAACTCATAGGAAAAATCATTCATTACAACAACAATAATATTTCAACATCAAATACTTAGTACTTATCTAGAAAAATGTGCCAATAGTCCACATAGATTTTTGTGTCAATTTTTCAATGAAAAATGTGGTTGATTGTTGTATGGCCTGTACATCCCAGTATAGTCAACATAGAAACAAAATATGCCTCAAAAATTGTTCCCAATATCTATTATATGGTACAAAACCCTACTGTATGGATTTCACATAGAAACGTTCCTTAGAAATCATGCCAAATTGTGGCTAAGTGGTTGCCTTGATTTTTGTGCACTTATGATTGTTGTATGCCTAGTATTAATTGTTGCACGACCTTCCTGTAGGAGATGTACATAATTTATTAAATGTTGAGAACTTTCTCCTTGCCATACATTCTTATCCTCTCCTAGGGATGCATGCCAACTCCCTTTGCTACTAACTCTTTTCCTAAGCTCAAGAACTATTTTAGAATTCATGACTTTTCACCTTCCCTCCAAGTTATCCTCAAAAAGTGCACCCTTCCTCTCTCAAATGCTTCCTTGTGTGTTTTTAATGTGAATGTCCCGAACCCTTGGTCTTCCAAAGAGATGGGAAATTAAGATTATATATTTCCCTATTGGTATAAATGACCACGACTTAATCGTTTCTTGAGTTCACCTAAATCACTTAAGTCACTTACATACCCTTAAAGAGTCATTTTACCATTAAAAACAAAAGGAAGCTCAACTTGACTTTATAAAATCACTTTATTAAAGTCACTTCCTTAAAAACACTTTATAAATTCACTTAAGACAACTATTTGCTTGGTATCTTCTACATGTTGGGTTCCACCAATCTTGAAGTACGTCTGAGCTACAAAATCTAACAAGAAATACATAAAACTATAGACATTACCTACAAATTCTAGCAACATTGGATCTGCTACACGACCTTGGTTTTCAATGTTTACTGATATGTATATGCCTTTCCTTAAGAAAACCCATGTATACATGCCTTCCTCCATTGAAAGTACATACGTACTCCACGGGACTATATGGAAAACTCCATGGCCTGTCTAGCTCAAATCTACTGAAACTCACTTATGGATGTCTTTGTTCTCTCTTCTCCTTCACATGATCTCTATGTGGAAACACTTCTCCACCTATCCAATATATCCTTGAAAAAACACCCTCCTCTTCTCTATGTGTCAAACAATAGCAGTCCATATTTCTTCTTTACCCTAACCTTTCTTTTATAATTTTTTAGTTATGAACTAACTCCGATGTCAAAGTCATTAATGATTGATATTACTTCTCACCTCAGTTGATATCAATGGCTAATATTAAAATAATGATAATTAAATGGTTTTTAAATAAAATGGAAATTAATAATAAAATAACTTTACTTTAACAATTCCTTTAATTAAAGTAAATTATCAAGGCATAAGGATTTGGATGGATTCCTTGTGATCTATACACTTAGAACTATGTGGAAGTATGTATCTAATGCTACAAACATCAACACCCATATCACATTTTCACTAATCACTTTGGTCTCAGATATTTGGTCAATAAGTCAATGTTTGGGGGGGAGATATGTAGATGGATTTTGTTCTTCCAAGAGTTTGAGTTTGAAGTGGATGTAAAACCAGGAAAACTTTGATAGCATGCGTAGACCACCTATCAAGGGATATAATTTGCGGGGTTGTAGCTTAGATGATGAATTCCTTGATGCACAACTTTTTAGAGTGGAGGAAATTCCATATCAAATTTATGATATCACTGGATTTCTGACAATAGGAAAAGCACTAGTTTATTATACATAGACAAAATGTCACCAACTTGTGGCCCATAGTGCAAACTATCAATTGGAAACTTGTAAAAGCTTGGAACCAATGGAATTTTTCAAATTTGTGCTTCATACCATCAATGAGACATGATTTTGTATAAGGATCATGAAGGTATTGCAATAGGTCACAATGCTAACAAATCCATGGCCATTATAAGGTGTTTCATGCAGGATTATGGTGGCCATCATTATTTACATATACTAAGGAATATTGTAAAAAGTGCAACATCTCCTAGTGTATCAACAAGCCCTATTACAAAGATGCACTACATTTATTTCCTATCACAACATTGGAACTATTTGAAAAATTGGCTATTGGCGTTATGGGACCATTAGTCCCTTGGAACACTAGACATGTGTGTTCTACATTTTCACATCCACATAGTATTTGACACGATGATTAGAAGTTGCATCAGTCAAGGGTTGTACTACAAAAACGATTCCATTATTCATATTTGAGAATGTGATTACAAGGTTTGGATGTCTAAAGGTGTTTTGAGGTCATTTCCCGCTTCCAAAAAATTCCCTCCCATTTTCTATTTTCCTAAATTATTTTCTCCTTCCTCTCTTCTTTACTTACTCGTTTTTTCCTTTTATTTTTCTCCTCCCTACTATCCCTTTCTAGTTCTATGTAGTCTCATCTTTTTAGATACGGTTCTTGGGTTGGTGGACTTACGATTTCTCATCTCCATCTATAACTTCACATCATGATTCTGATAGACCGTCGTGTTGTTCCATACTTATCCGATTCTACGATCATGGGTGGGTTGGCAGGATCAAACTCTCACGCTCTAGTGTTCCTTGACCATACATTTTCCATACAAAAGTTTCACGATCTACATTTTGATCCCCGAACTTTGGGAACTTCCAAGTCTCATTCTGCCTACGATGAGTCCTTTCAAACATCGTTCCATTCTATAATAAGAAAATTTCTCACCCATAGCATCCACAAACTCAGGAACTGTGGGTTCTTAGAGTTCACAAAATCTCAAATCCACATTTTCTCCTGTCCCTCCACCGCCTCATTACCATTCCAATGCGTTATTATGCCTTTAATTATAATAACTTACCATACATGTTTGAAAGTATGGTCATTAATAAGAAAAAGGCTAGGAGATATCCAATTAAAACACATTAAAGAAGGATTGAAAGAGGGATTATATTATCCCCTCTAGCATTCATTTTAAACATAATCTAGAGAAAGGAGCGTTCTAGTCAACTTATGGTAGCAACTCGACAATAGTTTTGTGGAGATACATTTAATATTTTCAGGCACGAGAAACAAATTTTCCGATGGTGCAGAAGCTTATTCCCTACTCACTCCCTTCTGCCTAGAAGGAAGTAATCTGAATGTATGGAATTGTGCGCGCAGGTTGTGTATTGGGAGTCTTTGACTATAAGGAGTTGGTCACATGGTGCACCAAGAGATATATTCCAAGACAACATATTATTTAGTTGTGAGACCATTTCCCTCTCTCTTAATCACCTTAGGTATTATGTAAGATGTTAAGACTTTCTGAGCCAATGCTCACCTTCAAGGGAGAAGATTGCATGGAATTCTTAAAGAGGCATGATAATGGATTTGACCTCTTACCTGAATTCGTATAGAACCCAACGGCCGTCCCTAAGGACATCACAATATTTTAGGTTAGCTCATTTAAAAATACCTTAGATAATTTTTCCATGGATTTTTAATGAGGATAACAGGACAAGAAACTATATCCATCATCTCCCATATGATTCTTTACATTCTATAATTTACGATAAAAGAAAATGCCATCTCTGATTGGGGTAAGTTGATTTCCATTGAATTATCTTCCCAATTGTCACAATATAAGAAGGAGAAGAAATTATTTATGTCATCTTATTTGGTTTCATTGATGGTGCATTGCTGTCAGTTCCCAATATTATCTATGTGTAAGAAAGTAAACTATGAATTCGACCCAACAACATTCTGGCACGATTCCCTGTGGAGACACAAGGCCTCCCAAAAATTTTATGAATTTTTTAATGATTTTGTCTCAATTTTTAAAGACTTTTGTTTGGAAAGGACGCTCCCCGGATGTTTTAATAGGAAAGTAAAGTTCTTGGATTGGAAGGTGACACTAGAAAAAATGGATAATTATAACGTTATAAGGATTTTTTGGTTCCGAGGAAAATCCTTCCTTCCTTCCATACCACATCTATGGATTTATTTGTTACTGAAATAGCAAGGCGGTACAACTATTGGTTGCATTTTTTCCATGAAAAGAGAAAAAATCAATTCATAGCTCGCCTTGGAAGGTTAGGAGACTTCATATTCAGAAATATGAACAAGATTGATCAATTCACAGGCCACCTCCATAACCTCAATGTAAATATGTTGAAAGAGTAAAAAGGTTCGATCATAGAGAAATTTTTCTATAACATTTATTGGATGTTGGTTTCAACGGTATTTCATTAATTATATTCTAAATGAAGAAGAAGATAATGTATTAGGAACTCACAAACATTGACATTTGTGACACAGGAAACATTACTCACCATAATGAATCATACAACCAGGAGAGGAAAGGTTAAATTGAGAAAAGTGCCAATCCAGAGTACATCACTCAAAGTACAACATCTCAGGAGGAACACTCAACGAGCCGCAAATTAAGAAAGTGACCAAAGTTCTCTAGGTGAAGGGAGGAGATAAAATTCCACTCCTTCAAGAAAAATTGATAGTTCTCATAAACTTCCCTTGAGGGAAAGAAAAACAAATTATTGAAGAGGAGGGACCTCGAGGTGAAATATACATCCACGACCTATCCCTCGAAGATATGGAACTTGAAATTGTGGCATCTAAAAAGTGTTCCCCAATGTCGACCATCTAGAGAAGACTACTCATTAGAATCCTCAGATGGAGATAATTGAGGGAGAGACCCTTCAATTGAAAAAAAAGATTATTTTGTATTTTAGAGTGTTAATTTTAACAATGAGTCCAAAATTTTGATTATTGAAGGAGAGTATTAAAAGAATAAAAAGGGGAAATCTCTCTCAAAGATTAACCTATGGAACATGCAACCTTCCCAAATTTCCCAAATTTCCCAAATTCACCGAGTAATTGGAGATGATCTAGATAATTCTATTAGAGGCATTGAAGCAAAGAATGTTGGGTTAAGGGCCGAATCAAATAATTGGGAGAAAACTTTGAATTCCTCTTCCGATTTAGCACTGAGGTCCTTTGCTTAATGGCCAGGGCCTACTACACACACAAAAAGTTAAAGGATCAACAAACCTTCTCACATCATCTCGATGCTATGTGGAGAAGAATATAAAAAAGAATGGAACTCATTATGGAGGCTTGGGAAATGTCAAAGAGCATGCTCTTGTTTGGAACGTAAGCACATTCTTTTCATGAATATATTCTGGTAGATTTGAAAATGAGGAAGGTTTTTACCTCAATGTTGTTGTACCATTTGGTTTTAAAGTTACCAATATGATAGAGGTGAGAAGAAGAGAGGAGGATCTACCTTCTACAGACGGATCAAATAATTAAACGCTTGCTGGAAGGAAAAGGTTAAAACCTTAATATTATTGTCCAAGCATGCATCTAGGCCATAACTAGAAGAGAAGAATTGTTCAAAAAGTTGATTGAGATAGATCTAGATGGGAGAACCAATGGTCCAAGACCCAAATTGATACTCAACTCATTTTCCTTAACAAGCAATCATTTGGTGAACAAGTTGAGATCTTTAAAGGGGTTATCATTTGGAAATTTCTATGGCATTCTTCAATATAGTATAAGGAGAGATGGCGTGGGAAAGCAGTTAGTCACGATATATTATATTAAAATGAATATATTGAAGAGGTTGAAGAATATTTCTATTGGTCTATGGGACTTGGAAAGTGATTTCTTCAATATAAAAATATATGAAATCAATGTGGCACCAATGAGGAGCTACATGGAGGAGTGGTTAAAAAAAGGTTCTCGACAAGCTTACCAATGAAGAGAAAAAGAAGGGTTAAGAGATGGTTCCTCTAACCGCTGATGAAATCTATAAAATGACATCAGCGAGAAAGTGACAAATATGAGATACCATCATGAGTAAGTTCATACCGATCACATATTTTTTGTCTTTATCAAGCTCTTCATCAGTTACTCCACCTCTTTAAATAAAAGGTTTAACCAATGACTGATAATTTCCTTTTCTTCTTACAAGGTCTTGTTGTCCTCCGCCACCCACTTCCTTGTTTCTACAAACTTCAGTCTTATACATATTTTCTTTATGATTTGAGAGCCCTAATCCTAGTCATTATGAAAAACACGTTTTAATTTCATAGAATATGTATTGAACTATATATTTTTAGAAATTCCGAGAGCTATTTTAGGAACAATCTCAACTATACTTTGTAACCATGAGTTTTGAATACAAATTATTTGACGTTGACCTATCATTATCTCCATTTGAGATGCTCATGTACTACTCTGTCAAAGTTGTCTTATGTGTGGATATCATTTTCTTTTAAATTTTTATGTGATCAAAATCTTTATCCCTACTAAGATGGATGTGAGGAAATTATTTTTATTAGCTTTAAATGTATGAATGTATGTGATTCCTGGTCCATTCTCATGAACTTTAGAAATTCCAAGAGAGCTATTTTAGGAACAATCTCAACTGTGATTTGTAACTTAGTTTTTTTGAATATAAAGTATTTGAGGTTGATCTATCATTATCTTCATTTGAGCTGCCCATGTATCACTCTGTCAAAGTTGTCTTATGCGTGGATATCATTTTCTTTTAAATTTTTTTATGTGATCAAAAATCTTTATCCCTACTAAGATGGATGTGAGGAAATTATTTTTATTAGCTTTAAATGTATGAATGTATGTGATTCCTGGTCCATTCTCATGAACTTTCTTTTAAAAAGAAAAAAAATAATATATATATATATATACATAAACATTTTTCGTTTTATTTTATATCTATTTTTACTTTCCTTTGACGGACTTCTAGAAAAGTCCCACATTTTAAAAATCGCGAACAAAGGATATATATATATATATAAACATTTTTCATTTTATTTTATATCTATTTTTACTTTCCTTTGACGAACTTCTATAAAAGTCCCACATTTAAAAATCGCGAACAAAGGAGTACCACCTCTATAAAAATGTAGAAGGATTTGTATCCTCGTGAGGTTTCCGTTTTGGTCCTAATGGATTCAAGTGTCAACAAGGTGTTGATGA
>SNQJ01S0005675.1:212668-226778 GCA_010110895.2 Picea sitchensis | reverse complement strand
GCGAAAGAAAAGAAACAATCAAAGAGAAAACAAAATTCACACCCAAAAAGCAAAAGTTGAAGAACAATGACCTTGACTCGAATCAAGATAAAGAGGTCTGTAGGCCTTTGATGACCTTCACCAGGGTTTGTACTCAGCTGATAAGGAGAGAAGAACAATGCATGGGTCTTAAACTTCGCTCAACAGGAAAGACTTGAATGAAAATAGTGAATAAGGCTACAAGATCCAAACCATGAGGTGCTTATTCTTCAATCAAAAGACATATGTCAAGGTTGAAAAGGAAGAAACACCGACTCACAAGGTTACTCAGCAGAGGAAACACAGAGGCAAAATCCAAAAAAAATGCAATTCTGGAAGATTTTTGAGCCAAAGAGGGCTGGCGCTCTGTTTCCAAGGGAAAGAAGCATTATAACGCTCTGTGCAAAGCTATTAGGAGTGCTGGCGCTCTGTTAACACTAGGACAGGGCCGCCAGGGTCTGAAACTCCAAAAATTGTCAGAAAAATAAAAAAAATTCAATCCAATTCCGACAATTATGCTGAGTGTGATGGGGTAGGGAGCCAATCAGCTCATGAAACCAATCAAAAGAGGAGTGAACTAGGTCTGAAACAATCAAGGGATAGAACTAGGTCAATGAGGGGAAATCGAAACAAGAGGTTTCGATCCGAGGCTATCTCCCCAGTGGAGTCGCCAGTTTCTGTTGTAGGAAAATCTCCCTGCGGACAGGTAGATCGCCTCTAAGAGATTGACCTTAACCCTAGACAGAAAAATGCTTAACGTGGACACTGACTTCCTTTCAAATATATCTAAACTAATACATGAGAAGGAAGGATAACAAAAGTACCTCTTTATCGACGTTTGTCCCTGCACGCTCTAAGTTGCGCTCCAATCCTTTGCTCCTTGCTGAGTTCTGCAGACAAACAAGATACAACTATTTCCTACTCTATTGATATTAGCTTGAAAACAGATCTATCAATTAATGATAATTTCATGTGACATTAGACACAAACTAGAAAGAAACAGGCCAAGCGTGTCATATTGATGAGAATAACGACAACAATACTTACAATTGTAGATGCGAATGTGACAGCTTCGTCAAGTCCCCTTCGTCTAACCCTTGCTCAAAAGATCCACAACCTGGTTGACAACAACTTCACTGATCACTTCTCCTTTGGCTGACTGTGTGTTTCCTATGAGATCATAGGTTTCATGCTAGCAATTCTTCCCCCACTTTTCCACCATCATAGAGCTTGCTTATATAGGTTGAGAGGAGCTTAACCTCTTGAGTTATCTTTAGAACAAGTTGGGAACCTCCTCCTTAAATCAGGGATCTGTTGATGAAACCAAGAATTCGAGTACAACTACCTCCTAATCTCTTAAGATCCTCCCCTTATTCTCCTCAACGGGCCAACTACTGCCTCAGATTAGGTAGCGCTCCCTTAGAAGGGGCATCAGAGCGCTGTAGCGCTCCCTGGTAAGCTTTAGGGGAGCGCCAGCGCCTTCAAGATGAGAAACGCTCCTTCAGAGGGGGCTGGGGAGCGTTATAACGCTCCCTGATGCCTTGTAGGGGAGCGCCAGCGCTCCGAAGGCTGATATAGGGGAGCGCTCCCCCTCAAAACCTTTGTTTCAGGGCTCTCTTCAGGTGTCAAGAGTTATTTGACTTCAGTAAACCAGTTCTCCTTCTTCAACTCAAGCATATGAGATGTTATAAGTGTCTCCTTAGTGTCGTTTGTCATGGTAGTGTGTCTGAACATCTTTTGCGACACTTGTAACCAACTTGCGACACTTGCGAAAGTTGTATGGAAGATGCGACGCTTACGACAATTGAGAGGAACATGCGACACTTATCCAGTTGAGTAAATTTGACATGTAACACAGTGATCCCAGGCTCTAGTTAATTTCACCCTGAGGCATCCACACTGGCGGTGACTCCAGGCTCCAGGTAGATTCATCTTCGGACATCGACACTGGCGGTGGAAATGGGAACAATTCCATTGAATGCAGTGCGGAAATGCGGTCAACAAGCAGGGCTGTCATTGTTAAAGTACTTAGACTGCAGGATTTTCAGACTTGCAAAGAACATCGTCTTTAGTGTTGCTTTGTCACGACAACTGCAATGTTGCTCAGAGTTTAGAAAACTTTGGACGTTGGGTGTCCTGTGCAATAATGACCTTGACATTAGGTACATGCCAGACATCTATTATCTGACATTGTAGTGTTAATGCAATTTCCATAGTGGATGACAGCTCGATTACATTGGCACAAGCAATATTAATTGTGTGATTAATTAGCATCCTTGAAGGACATGAATCCCAAACAACGCCTGAAAATTTTCGAACAACCGTGTGTTAAAAAAATACATTGTTCTATATTTTAAGATATAAGAAATTGCATTTTCTATGTCTAACATTAGGTTGCACACATAAACCTTTTTAAGTTAACCGAAATTAATATATAGTCAACTCAGATACCCGGAAGCGATAAAATTCCCTAGAGCTAGAGTTAGTTTATTTCCATCATGTTGGTTGGGATAGAAGGATCCACCACCAAGACAAAGAAATAAGGTAGCAATAAAAGCGATTGTGCAAATGCAAGATGGTGATGGAAGAACTTTATGACCAGGAAGGCACTTACTTCAAGCATCGAGCAATTCCTTTTTTTTTCAAATATCGGATCCACTGCAACAGAAGAAACACATTCTCCTTATTCAAAGCACGAGAAACAACAAGAGGATTGATATTGTGTGGAAACAACTATGGAATACACTGCCACAACAAGGTATCTTCTAAAGAATGAAACAAAATGATTACATGAAGGTGGTAGTAAAAGGTGATTTTCAGAAACCAAATCATTACCTGAACACACCAAACGTCTTGCAGAAGGTGGTAGTACAAAGTAATCTTCAGAAAGTGATGCAAAGCCCATAATCCAGAATTCCTTCCCACTAACGTTTTCCCAGTTACCCATCTTTAAGTAGGAGGAGAATATTCGTGCAAAGAGGGGCAAGCTCATCGACCCAGATGCAATCATATGCATAGGAATATGCAGTAGCGATAGAAAGTTGATTGTATGTCGAGTCTATTACTACATCCAGAGGATGATGAACAAAATTTGATAAAGAATCTGACTTTCTGTCAAGTATGTTACTACACCCAGAAGTCGCTCAACAAACTTTGAAATAGGAATTTCTGTAATTTTAGGATGTTGATTCAACCACCCTTACAGTTTCTCACATTCGTGACGATCCAAATTTATAATTTCTGAGTATATTCACGAATGTACTAATATTTGGTGTCATTTTTGAATATTCCAGACCATTTTGCAAGCCACGATATGTGCGACTCCTCTGACGAAAGATAAATTCTTGTGTGGTCTGCAGAATTTGATACACTTGCCAAATTTGTGTTGTTGGAAGAAGCTATATACTTCAACGAAGGACTAATTAGCAGGTGACCTAGAAGTCCCTTCCAATTCCCAGTAAAAAAACAAAGAAGTTCAACACGCAAATCTTCAGGCATGCCTATCAACCAACCAAAGCATCGAATACAGGGAGAACACCAATCACAGGATACTTGATTTTTTTTTGTCTGAGTTTCTGTTGGCTAACACAGTTTTTTTCGCTCAAAGATAATGTCACATAAAACCATTCCCTCGTCTTTCAATTGGGCATGAATGGAATCTCTAAGTTTTCTCACATGTCCATGAGAATGAATATTACAATGAAGGCACCTTAAAGCCCAAGTCTTCGATGATAGAGAGAAATGGGAATAAGCATTTAAAATGAACGTTGGAGGATGCTAGTATAATCTTCCATAAATCTTGGTTTAATTCATTTTAATGGCATATGCCATCAATATTTTTCTCTCATTAATGCCAATCTTTTCAAATATGTGTGCTGAATAGTCACCAATAACACGAGTTAACATTTCCATATGCAAGCAGATTCTCAAATATGAAAACCTGTAATATATGGACAATATTAAAGAGGGACATGATGTGAAGACATCTGTGGATGACAACATGGTAGTACAATATTTCACTGTTACTATGATGATGCCTTAGGAAAACTAAAACCAACACTTTTTTTTCCAATTCAAGATGGACGCAATTTTTTTTATCAGATCTCATAATATTTTCTTGTTAATGCGTTTTAATGGGAGATGTCCTCAAGATTTTCGCTTATTAAAGAAAATATTTTCGAACCTGTCTGGTGGGTTGTCACTAGTAAAAGAATAATTAATGTGCATTGGGAAGGGTGGAAGGTGGCGGGGATGGAGGGGAGTGAAAAATGCTTTTAAACTTTTCTGAACCCGGGAGTGCATGAACTCGTGAAACTTTGAAGACTCAACTAAGTATGGAAAGGCGGGTTGGACATACAGAGTCATCATAAGTGGAGTCAGGCTTGTGAGTTAGAGGAGCTCGGGGTCGAATTATAGAGCACCGAAGTTTTGGGTGCAAGATGTATACCCTGAACACGGGGAACCAGAGGTCGATAACGCCTATCCACGAACCCGCGTTCATAAAATTGGCTAAGTATGCAAATGAACGACGGTCGGTCAGACTCGTGATGTGAAGATATAGATGAAGATGATGATTTTTTAGTTCGCCACGCCAGGAACCTACGAGAACAGAAACATGACCAAGTATAGAACCGGAAACGCATAATAGAGGGGAAGAACAAAAGGGAAAAATGATCAAGTTTAGAAGAGGAAAACGAAATGGAGATGAGAACTTTATCCCTCACACAACAACACTTAGTCTCATAACTATGAAGCCATAGAAATACATTAACCATGGGAAAAACATTCTCATCTATGAAATATGGTTGGAGCTCGAAAAAATCTGGTTCAAGTCAAAAGAGATGTTGTTTATATCTACTGCAACATCTTGCATTTTATTTTATCTTAATAGTATTTTTTGGTGGCCCAACTGTAAAACCATGTTCCAATTTGTGTTTTCCAAGTGGATATGTGTTTGTGAAGAAACAAGTACAAAGCGACTTAATTGCAGCTGGAGGACCTCAACTCTGCAAAGTTGAATCAAACAACAATAAGAAACATCTAGCGAACCAATGAGCAAGCATCAACTAGTCAACTAGGAATGTCGATGAAGAACAATATTGTCCATATTCATTGCAGACAAGATTGTATAAAAAAATTGGAGGAATATATTGTAACACGCTTGTTAAGCAAACATTTCATGCTGTGAGGCCTGGAAGGTAAACATGTAAGATTGTAAGGACCGTGCAAAGGCCTCCCACTGTGCAAACATTTAAGAAAGCTACAGTTTTTCACAGTTGGCATTCTGCATCTGCAATTGGAACACCTCCATAACACCCACTGACATATAAAAAAGGAAATCAATTTTTCTCTTCACATACGAACATGCTGTAGAAGAGGATTTTGACTCAGGCATCTCCAACATTTAAAATTTTCACTTGCAAACTGGAAATAAAAAACAACAAAGAACGAAAACGAATGTAAATCTAGCAATGAAACCCACCCATCAATGGGGAACGACAACGACAAAAACAACAACAATAGGAAAACAAGAAATCAGTGAACAAGCAACGAGTAAGCAACAACCACTGAACCAATAACGTTGCCAAAGAACAATATCACCCATATTCATTGCAGAAGAAAAAATAAAGGACGAAAATGTATTGCATCAGGTTTGTCAAGCAATGCAAGAATGCAACCGCAAAACCAAGACCCACCGGTGAATGGAGAAGGAAATAAACACATCCCCTGGTCCGCAAACTGTAACAACAGGTCCAACTGTAGAGGTAGGACCCCAACCTTGAAAAGTTGAAGAAAACAAGAGCAAGCAACAAATAACAAACCTGTGAAGAAGCACCAAAAAGCCCAAGTGAAGTTGCAAGACCTCAACCTTGCAAAGTTGAATCAAACAACAATAAACGACATCCAACGAACCAAGGAGCAAGTACCAACCAACCGACTAGGAATTTCGGTGAAGAACAATATTGGCCAAATTCACTGCACACAAGATTGTATCAAAAAATTCGGAGGAAAATGTATTGTAACACATTTTTTAAGCAAACATTTCAGGATGTGAGGCTTGTCAGGTAAACATTTAAGGCTATGAGGATCATCTAAAGGCCTGCCACTGTGCAAGCAATTAATAAAGGTACAATTTTCACGGTTGGTATTTTTCAATACTGGGAGCGTTCAAAATCCTCTTGCTGTCCATCTTTGTATGTGATTACTACGACCAAAGAAGTAGTATTGTAATGTTGTCTTCGTATCATTCCTGATCGCCAATGTTCAACACATAATGCACCTCCATCGCAACCACAATGACATGTAAGAAAAAGGAAATTGTATTTTCTCCTCACATACAAAGATGTTCTGCAAGAGATTTCGACTCAGGCATCCCCAACAGTGAAATTTCTCACTTGAAAAATGAAAATAGCAAAGGAAGCTAAACACGTCACTGAAACCTACCCATCAATGGGGAACAACAGAAGGCCAGTTCCAATCGCGGTTGTAGAAACCCAAGCATGCAAATTGCAAGAAGACCAACAGGAAAACAAGAACAACAACAATAGACAAACAAGAAACCAATGAACAAGCAAGGAGAAAGCATGAACCAGTGAACTGGTAATGTCACTGAAGAAAAATATTGCCTATATTCACCGTAGAGAACATTGCATAAAAAAACATGGAGGAAAATGTATTGTAATAGGCCTATTAAATAAACATTTAAGGTTGTGAGGCCTGTTAGGTAAACATTTAAGTCTGCCAGGACAGTAAGAAATAATACAGTGTGGCAGCTCTGTTGCGTACGAAAAAACATTTATTATATTATTTTATAACAATAAAAAAAATAGTAACAATAGTTCGAACAATAGATGGTATGTGAAAAATAAAAATATTCAAAGGACAAACTAATATGAAGTCAACTAATAAAAAATTGACTCTCTATCTTCAAAAGTTTGGATATCCAAACATTTCAAGAATAAAAATAGAAATTCAGAAAGACCGTATATGATCAAAAACTTTGGATATGCTAACATATAAAACATTGGGAATAATGAAGCTGGCAATAAGACCTCCAATATTTTATCCAATCAGATCATGAAATATATGGTATTTTTTATTATATAAAAATCAATGTTTTTAGTTCCCTAGTTCCAACAATAGATATTATGCAAATGTTTTTGGTCAAAGGATAAACTAATATGAAGTCAACGAATCATCGATCGCTATAGTCCCTCTATGCCTTCGGCAGGGACTAATAAGACAACTTTTAACCAAATGGTCTAGCAAAACATATTGTATTGTTTAGCAAGAGGATTGGGGGTGTTGTTGTTGTTGAAGATGACCTTGGAGAGTGTGCTAAAAAAAATCTTTTTGATCCGGATTTTATGAGCAGAGCGAAATGAATACATATTATTATCAAAATATGCTTAACACATAATACATATATACAATAAAACTGGTTTCTATTCAATAAGGAAATAAACTGAAACTGTAAAATGCAGCAAAAAACAAGCTTGCTAGAATGGTGGTGGCTTATCTCTGAGAAGAGATGTGACGTCTGCGCTCATTCGTCAGAAGTTGATTACAATGAGGCTATGAATACCTTTTAACAATAAATAGGAATGTTAAAACCCCTAGAAATCCAAAAACCTAACCCTAGGATATGAAGCACCAAAATTCATGTGGGCCCTGTTTGGGTAAGTTAGTACATCAACTTCCTGGGGTCGTAACTTTTGCATACGATCTTAGTTTTAGGCGCACGATAGCCCGTTGGAAAGGTCTATCTGAGGAACACACATGTTTTCATCAGACTCAAACTTTGTCTATACTCTAACTATGGCGAGCCCTAAAAACATTGTTTAGGGAATCAAAACAACCCTAGAAGTCAGGGACCCGAAACTAAGAAAAAAATTCCAAACTGCCAAAATGAGCCAGTTGGAATAGGTGGGAGGCCACTAACATCCATATGGATCAATACTCCCCCCTTATAAAACAATTCTCTCCATTGCATTGAGTGCCCCCATCTGATGAGGAAATTTATGCTGAATTTGACCTCGGGTGAGCCATTTGTCTTGGTGCAGGAGCTGCCCTGCTTTGACAACTCGATAAAGATGTATCCTTTGATGGCGAGTGACCTTGACCTATTTGTTTACAATATGATCACTGGATACCTGTTGTATGTAGTCAGAGTTGAGCTATGTTGGTTTCAATTGTTCTGCTACCTCTGAGGTGTCCAATAATGGTGGGAAATAATGGCGAAGGAGATCCATGTTGAACATTGGGTGCAGGCCAAGGAAAGGAGGAATGTTGAGCTCATAAGCATTATCACCCATAACCTTGGTGATGGTGTATGACCCATAACGAAGTGGGAAAAGATTTCGATGGGGTCCTGTAAGGAATTCTTTCTGCAAGTGCAACCAAACTTTGTCGCCCACCTGAAACTTGTGTGGCACCTAGTGTTGATCATGGCGCTGCTTGTACTTGTCATTGGACTTCTGTAGGATATCTTGAACCTGTTGGCGGATGTGCTAGATCTTCTCAATGAATCAGGTGGCTTTGTCACCTTCAGTTGGAGCGAGAGATGAGTCAACCGAGGTGACCACAAGGGGTAGTGCAACATCTACATGACCCAATGGTTGGAATCCCAACCCCACTTGAAAGGGGTTGTGGTCAGTTGAGCTATGCAGGGCTCAGTTGTAGATATGTTAGACATAGGGAAGACTCTCATCCCATGTGAGAGGGTGCTTGGAATTATACATGCATAGGATATGCACGATCATTCGATTTACGACCTTAGTTTGGCCATCTGTATGGGGGTGGAAGGCCATGGATTTGGTGAGCTAGGTGTCCAATAATGACAAGAGGCTTGACCAGGATGTGCTGAGAAATCGACTGTCTCGATCTAACACAATGGTTTATGGGATTCAAAAATTTACCCAGACTTGTTCAAAGAAGAGCTTAGCAGTGGTCTCTGCTGTGATTCTCTTCTTGCAGGTGACCAGAATTGCCATCGTAGAAAACTGATCAATAACAAAAAAAACATGGTCATTTCCCAGCTTGGTGGATGGGAGGCTCGACATGTAGTCCATTGAGATGGATTCCCATGTCCTGTCAAGAGTAGGCAGAGGGGTGTACATGCCCTGTTTCTTAGTGGTCGGTTTGGAAATAGTGTAGGCAGTGCACGACTTGATATACTTGCTGACCTCCTGTCGAAGTTTCGGCCAGTAGAACTGTTTCTGCAACATTGCCACTGTCTTTTCGATGCCGAAGTGTCTTGCCAACCGACTGTAGTGGGATTTCGATATCAACTTCACTCGCTTGCTTGATGGAACACAAATATGGCCCATACGATACAACATCCCATCCCGAAGATCAAAATTAGTGACAACTGCATTTGTGCCCAACATTTAGTAGGTGGTGGGGAAGTTTGGGTCTGTCTCATAGAGTTGGGGCCATCTAGAGGTCTCATGGCTGCAGGAGTCTAGCACCATGGTGAGTGTCATGACTGGTGGTCTACTGAGGCAATCAATGACACAATTGGTGCTTCCTGTTTTATACTTGATGTTGAGGTGGAAGTGATGCAAGTATGTGGACCACTTCCAATGGCATTCATTCTGCAATTTTCCTTATGTCTGCATGAACTACAATGGCTTATTATCAGTGTGGATGACTGTCTCCTTCCCAAGAATGTAATGTCTCCACTGGCAGCAGGATTGCACAATGGAGTGCATTTATTTGTCGTAAGTAGGGTACTTATGGACAAAATATGATAGTGTCTCACTATGATAGGCCATGGGGTGGCCGTGCTGAGTGAGAATGATGCCCACAACATAGTCAGAAGCATCTGTCTCAATCTCAAAGGGTTGTTGCAGGTCTGGTAGTGAAAGTACTAGGGATGAGCACAAGTCCTTCTTAAAGTCATTGAATGATTGTTGTTGGGACCGAACCCACACAAATTTCTCCTTACCACCACCCCTGGTTACTTGCCTGAGGGCCCATGCAATATGGGAGAATCCCAACATGAACCTGTGGTAGAAATTGGCAAGGCCCGAGAAGCTCCGAAGCTCAGTGAGTGTGGTTGGGGCTAGCCAGTCACGAATGAATTGGATCTTGGATGGATCCACATGTCTGCCATGTTGATCAATGATGTAGCCCAAGTAGTGGACCCTGTCCATGCCGAAGGAGCATTTTYCCAAGTTGGCGTATACCTTGTGCTTCCGTAGGGTGTCTAGAACCTGCTGAATATGATGCAAGTGTTCTGCCCAAGTCTTATTGTAAATGAGAATGTCATCCCGATATGTCAGTACAAAATTATTGGTGAATGGTCACATAATTTTATCCATCATCCTCATGAAAGTGGCTGGAGCATTTGTCAAACCAAAGGGCATGACCAACCATTCAAAAAGACCTTCCTTTGTCTTGAAGGCGGTCTTCCATACATTTGTCTGTTATATTGGGACCTGGTGATAGTCAGACTTTAGATCAATCTTACTGAAGTATTTGGCCCCCATGAGCTTATCAAGGAGGTCATCAATTCGGGGAATTGGGTACCGGTTTCTGACTGTGATTTTATTCAGGGCCCGGTAATCAATGTAGAGTCGTCAAGTTCCATCTTTCTTCTGTACCAACATGATTGGGCTCCTACAAGGTGATGAGCTAGGATGGATGTGCCCCTTGTGGAGTAGTTCTTGGATCTGTCGCTTGATCTCCTCATTCTCTAACAGAGAGCGGCGGTAGATTGTCCCATTGGGAAGTGGTGAGACGGGGGTTAGATCGATGGGGCACTTGACCTGACAGTGCACAGGTACCCTGGTAAGTGAGGAGATATCTGAGTATTCTTCCATAACCTTATCCACTTGCTTATGCTATGTGGAGAGGTCGGTTGCAGAGAACTTAGATGTGGCTGCCATCTTTCACTCTTTTTGAGAGTGAATCATGAAGAAGACAAACTTCCCCGTCTGAGAGATGACCTTCCTTCATTGCTTGGCAGAGATCAAGGAAATAACACTAGGTGGGACTGCCTCAGGTATCCTATACAATTTATTATTCAAAGCAATAATAACACTACAAGGCCTAGACTCATATACAACATGACATTTCCATAAATATGGTTGGCTAAAAAGAACATTAAAAACTTCGAGAGGGGAAACATCACACAATACCTCGTCTTTGAAGGGCTTGATGTCGTATGTCATGCGACATTGTTGGCTGACGTAGATGTTGCTTCCTTAGTGGAGATGTCTGATGGTAGAGAGTTGTGGGTATGGCGTTGTCGATAGGGTGAGTCGCTTGGAAACCTCTGTTGATATGAGGTTCTTCTGGCTACCGCTATCAACGATGAAGTGAAGCAGGGTACCCTTCACCCACATCTGTGAATGAAAAAGGTGCTCGCCTTCCTTTGGTGCATCTGGTTCACTGGGCTGAAGCTTGGTGGTAGAAAAAATAGCACTGGGTTTTGTGTCAATGATCTGTCTCCCCCTTTCTGGTTCTGACTCAGAGTCGGAACCCACATCTGATTAAGAGGCTTTCACCTCAACCACCAATGACTGCTTTGAGCGACAATCAACAATGTTATGCCAGGGGCTCTTATGGAAGTCACACCACTTCTCAGTATATTTCTTTGTCTTTCCGATGTCCTTTACTTGCGACCTTGACTAGTTGTCCTGAGGTGGTCCATCTTTGCTATGTCCTTTGTTCTGCGGGTTGAATCCGCCCTTTCCTGGATTTTGTTGTGAGGGGTTCCCAGGCCCAAATTGTCGCATCTTTTTATTGAGCTTCTACTCGATTTTGACGACATATCGGTAGGCCGCACCTAAGGATGAGATGTCCAAAAACTCCATTTAATTCTATATGTATCTATACAGACCGCCCTAATAATTGAGCACCAGATGTCTCTTATAATCTTTGATACCCATCTTGGTGTGCAAGGTATGTCAGATATTCGTGAACTCGGGCACTGCTTTCTCTCTTTCCTGCCACAATGTGGTCTATTTTGTGTACAGGTCGTCATAACTTCCAACAAGGTAGTATTGTTCCGTAATAACATCCCTGAAGGACTCCCAGGTGATCGTGACTATAAATAATGAGGGTTCCTTTGTTTCCTTCTGCTCAGAGAAATTTTCCCTCCAATCTTTGACATGGGGAATGACTTTGAGGAGCGCAAAAGTAATATTTTCTCTATTCGAGAAGTTATGGACAGAGAAATACCCTTCTAGTAGATTCAACCATTTGCCTACAACATCAACGTCTATCTGACCTTCAAATATAGGAATATCAAAGTTGATTTGTACCTTCAAGGGGGCAATGCCTCCATTTGAGGAAGATGCATTCCCTGTTGGTAGCCGCCGAGGGATTTGCACAAAACTATCCATCATATTATTCCTCTGTTGCGTGAGGGATTCCTTGAGAAACATTTTGAAGGGATCTCCTGTCCCATCATCTTTTTTTTCTCTCACCATGAGAGGTCGCTTGGGCGTGCGAGATATTTTTCCCTCAAGAGAAACAAGCTTGAGACCCAATTCTTTGTACCCTGACCTCATTGGGGACATGCATTAAGAACGACAAGGAGAATACCGCTCTGATACCACTGATCCATATTTTATGAGTAGAACGAAATGAATACAGATTATTATCAAAATATGATTAATACGAAATAACAGATATACAGTAAAACTGGTTTCTATTCAATAAGGAAATAAGCTGAAACAGTAAAATGCAACGGAAAACAAGCTTGCTAGAATGGTGGCAACTTATCTTTGAGAAGAGATGTGACGACTGAACTCATTTGCTAGAACCTGGTTACAATGAGGCTCTGAAGGCCTTTTTAAAGTAAACAAGAATGTCAAAAACCCTAGACATCGAAAAACCTAACCCTAGGAGATGAAGCGCCAAAAGTCATGTGGGCCCCGTTTGGGTAATTCAATACATCAACTTTTTGAGGTCGTAACTTTTGCATACGATCTTCGTTTTAGGTGCATGATAGCCCGTTGGAAAGGTCTATCCGAGGACTACACATGTTTCCATCAAAATTTGAATTGGGTTTTAGTTTGACTATGGCGAACCCTAAAAACGTTGTTTAGGGCCTCAAAACGACCTCGAAAGTCAGGGACCCAAAAACTATGAAAAAATTGCCAAACTAGAAAATTACCAAACTGGAAAACTTACAAAATGAGCCAGTTGGAATAGGTGGGAGGCCACCAACATCCATCTCGATGACTTTTCACATAAGAAAAAAATTTCGCTTCTCGATGACAACAAGGGTTAGATCTCGGTTAGCTTACCCGGAAGATGCATCTTTTCCTATTTGTTTTTTATTTTCCAAGATTGCACTCGGTGTAGGGAAAAGAGAATACGTAGATCGAAAAGAGTAGCAACCCGAAAAAAATATGAAATCAAAATAAAACCAAAATACTCTGCAAAAATTTAAAAAATGTGTATTCAGGCTTTATACCTCTGGATCTCACTGAAATGGTCGTATCTTGGGCAAACATAAACCTTCTTGAGTGAAACAAAAAGTGTTCCCGACTAAAACGAGCACTCCGAACACAATGGAATAGTCCTTGCATCCCAAAAATGTATAGAAGTGAAAAAATGGAGATGTGGAAACTCAGCTTCACGATCTCGATCTACAACATGAGAGGGTCTTCAAACATGCTCTGATACCATGTTCGACAACATAGGTATTCCAAAAGAGAATGAACACCTTTAGTAACAACTCAAAAAACTAGATAAAATATCAACACACTGATGTTTTGACGTGGTACAACCCCTACAGGGATGTTGATTATTTGAGTTGGTTGTCATTGATGTCAACCCTTGAAGAATGTTCGGTAGCAAATTCCAATAGAACAAAGGTTTTGGTAATGGAACCAAGTTTGTTTGATGGATAATGGTATGAGTTTTGATATATTTGCAGGTAAGACTATTCTAGATGGATATTACATGTCATTCCATTTCCGGTTGTATGTAGAACGTCACATAACTCCTCACGGTTAGAGAGTTATGGCCATGTGAAGTTGGAGAACCCTCATGAGTCATCTAGAAGCCCCAAAAGGTCAAAGTAGTCAAAGTGGTTGCAAAGAAGAAATTATTTAAATAATAAAGTGAAGTG
>SNQJ01S0005675.1:177396-207595 GCA_010110895.2 Picea sitchensis | reverse complement strand
TAATGGATGACAATTACACAAGAAATGGCTTGAACAATGCTAATGGATTCCAAATTGACAGATATTTTTTGGACACATGCAGTGCATACAACAGTTCACATTCAAAACAGAGTAATACTTAGAAACAACAATGACAAAACTCCCTATGAACTATGGAAAGGAAGCGCAGACAACAACCTTTACATCATGGTACTCAAGGTAATATTTTATTAATTGAAATTTATGTTGAAGATATTGTTTTTGGAAGTACTAATGATAGGTTAAGCCAAAAATTTGCAAAGGATATGTAGAATGAATTTGAAATCTCATTACTTGGAGAAATATCCTTCTTTCTGGGTTTTCAGATACGTCAAATCAACCAAAGAACTTTATTCTCAAACTAAGTATATCGGAGAAATTCTAAAGAGATTCGGAATGGAAGATTGCAAACCAATTACCACTCCTATGCAAACCAGTTGCAAGTTGAGAAAAGATGATGATTCAAAGTCTATAGACCAGAGGCAATACATGTCAATGATTGGCAACTTACTATATGTGACAACATCCAGACCAGATGTAATGCAGGAAGTTGGTCAGGTTTCACGATTTCAAGCAACACCAAAGGAATCACATGTATTAGCGGTGAAGAGGATTTTCATATATCTCAAAGGAACATAAGAGTTTGGATTATGATATCCAAAATGAAAGGATCTATCACTTGTTGCCTACACAGATGCAGATTAGGCAGGTTGCGTTGATGACAAAAGAAGCACCAGTGGAGAAACATTCTACTTGGATATATATGTTGAGTATGATGAGCCCACTACAATCTATTATGATAATACAAGTGCCATGAATATCTCAAAGAACCTGGTTATGCACTCTAAGACAAAGCACATTCCAATAAAGTATCACTTTCTACGGGAACATGTTGCAGAAAAGAACATCAGATTTGAATACGTGGGAATAAAAGAACAAGTGGCAGACATATTTACAAAAACTCTTCCAAGAGAAGCCTTTGAATATCTTCACCAGAGACTCGGAGTATTTTCTACTCCAAAATTAATGCTTTTGAATGCTTATCTTATATGTCTTAGATTTACATGAGGAAACACCATAAAGAGGACAATTCAGGTTGGAAGATCAGTTTCAGTAAGAGTTCAGTCAGGGAGAATATCCCCAAGGATAATTCAGTTAGGGGGAGTAGCCCCAGATGAAAAGATACATTTTCCATTGATGACAAAGGGGGAGAGATTTATTAGATGCATAGGTAAATGCTTGGAGAAAGATCACATAGGCATGGTTCTAGGGGGAGCCTGAGTGATATGAATTTAGTATTTCATCAGAGTGTTTCCATCAATTACAAAGGGGGAGATTGTTGATTATTTGGGTTGGTTTTTATTGATGTCAACCCTTGAAGAAAGTCTGGTAGCAAATTTCAGTAGCACAAAGGTTTGGGTAATGGACCCAAGTTTGTTTGATGGATAATGGTATGATTTTTGATATATTTGTAGGTAAGACTATTCTATATGGACAATACATGTCATTCCATTTCCGGTGGTATGTGGAACGTTACATAACTCCTCACGGTTAGAGAGTTATGGCCATGTGAATTTGGAGAACCCTCATGAGTCATCTAGAAGCCCCAAAAAGTCAAAGTAGTCAAAATGGTTGCAAAGAAGAAATTATTTAAATAATAAAGTGAAGTGATGAGTGTACTATAAGTCAAAGTGGATACAAAAGAAATTATTTAAATAATAAAGTTAATGGAGAAATTACTAAGTGGAAAAGTGGTTAGAACTGGGTTAGCCCTAAAATAAGGAAAGTGGGTTAATATGGTTAGAAGATAATTTAAATAATAAAGTGAAATGATGAGTGTACTATAAGTCAAAGTGGATAAAAAAGAAATTATTTAAACAATAAAGTTAATGTAGAAATTACTAAGTGGACAAGTGATTAGAAGTGGGTTAGCCCTAAAATAAGGAATGTGGGTTAAGATGGTTAGAAGGTAATCCCTTGAGGAAGCTACATGAAAGTATAAATAAGAGGCAATGTGTCTCTCATTTTTAATCACACTTGAGAATATTGAATATCTACAAGTGACTGAGGTAACCAAAGGGTATCTAAGCCGAATTTCAGAGGGAAGGTGAAGTAAAGAAGGCCAAAATTCAAGGGAGGATAAATTCTTTTGATGATGTTTTCTAAGGTATGTTATTTACAGGTCACCTCACCATTTTCACAATAAATTTTTTTCTAGAATGATTCAGACTGTGAAATTGGGAGGCTATTGAGGAAACATATCCAAGAAGTTGTGATACAAATTTTAGCTTGTGGGTCGTTGTATTTTTGGAGTTACATGCTGTGGAAAAAAAGGTTTGTGGCTAGTCCTGAAACTAGTCTAAAACATGTGTTTCAGGTAAAAATGTCATAACTTGTTCATAACATATCCAAATTCAGTAAGACCAAATGTATTGGTTAGAGTACAATATTTAGTATTCTGTGTACAATTTCTAGATCCATACAACAAATATTCTGTGTGGGGAACGCTCTACAAGTTAGATATCTAGAGTAAGCCATAATTCAACAAGGTATGCCATTTTTGCTATAACTCCTTTTCCGAGAGGTTCCAACTAGTGAAATCTGGAGGAATTGCATAAAAGACACTAAAGAACATTGTGTACCATTTTCAGATATTTATTCATTACAGGTACATAGTTATTATTATTGCAAGTTAGGGTTGATGACTAATCCAAAATTAGTCACGTGATACTAAAGTAAAGTTTGATAAAATGCTAGTCTCTTGTTGTTAAAGTTAAGGAAGGTTTTTAGGTATGTGATAATTTACACCAGATCTATTACAGAGTTGTAAATCAGATTTGGATGATGAAATTGATGAGGAATTTTGGTTGAGGTATGTTATAGATAGAGGTTGTATAACATTGAGGTTGTGGCACATGGTTTGATTTAATGGTTTATGGTATTTGGTTATGGATAGTGTGATGTATTGCTAGAGAAATTTTGATGGTTATATTGGTATATGTATTTCGTATATGGTTGAGGTACTTGTTGGGTACATGGCTGAGATAAGTAGTTGATGAGTTGGCACATACATGAGGTGTATAGTTGATGATGTTGGTACATCTTGATGAGTCATAGTTTATGTGTATTCGATGCATGATTGGTACATATTTGGTGCATGGTTGATGCACTCATTGATGGTACAAGTTGATGTACAGGTTGGTGCATGGTTGATGCACTTATTTATGGTATAGACTGATTACATGTTGAGGTACAGGTTGGTGCATGGTTGATGCACTTATTTATTGTACATATTGATTACATGTTGAGGTACAGGTTGGTGCATGGTTGATGCACTTGTTTATGGTACATGTTGATTATAGGTTGTTTGGTATAGGTTAGTGCATGGTTGATTCACTTGTTTATGGTATAGGTTGATTACATGTTCATTGGTACATGTTTATAGCAGTATATCTCACAGTGATAGTGTGACAGTGGTTCCATCATTCTACTTCTACATAAGGGCGGTTGGACGGGGCAAGGACAGGTGGTTGTAGCCACCTTCTGGTTATAGCCGAAGAACATAGGGGGTTGTAGCATGATAAACTATGGGATTGGAGCCTCCTTCCAATTACAGTTGGAAAATAAAGGAAGTTGGTGCTTCCAATGAATGTAATTATTAAAGACATATAAGAAAAAACATTCTGTGGTTTTCTCCCACTTTGGTTTTCCACGTAAAAAAACTGGTTTACTATGTATGTGTATGATTGCTCATTTGCTCATTGTTTATTTACTCTGCAACTATTGAATGATAATGCTACATTGATATAACACTTTCATTTTGTGGTTAAAAATTATTAAATTGCTCTATTACTGATTCACCCCCCCTCTCAATATTCCAACAGGGGAAACATCCACGACCCCAGCCAACGCGACCACTTGGAGCAGTTTATTAATGCAAAATAAAAAGATTATAAAGAGATTTTACAAGAGAGTTTCTCACAATTGATCATCGACAAATGACCCTCCATGCTCTTTAAATAGAGATCATGGACCAATCGGGTGTTAATCCATGGATCAATGGTCATTAAGATCGAGGAGAATATGAACCGTCGGAACATTCTATGTCGGGAACATATCGTGATCGTTGGATTCCCTAACTACAAATGCATACTAAAGAAGCACACTAAGAAACACACTTTTACCTAACAACACATTATACCAAGTAGATCTTAACTAACTCCTAAGTGTCTAAATATCCTAACACTAGCTCCTACCAAGAAAATCCCTCCTTCCCACAACCACTTTCCGATTGTATATATAAGAGCTGAAAGAGAGAGATAAGGGACTTCATCCTTATGGTAGAATTATGCTACCAAATCTCCTCATTTATAAGTTAGGGTGTAGGATATCGACACTTACCTTACTCCAATAGATCTAAAAGAAATAGTTGTAATTGGTAAGGTTTGATGCCAATAGGAGATCTGTGGATAAGAAGTAAATCGTTTGGTAATGAGGTCATCTTTGATACAAGTCGAGTATATTGTGTATTATATTTCATATTAATATATTCAATATTAATATAAAAGATATTAAATATTTTTTATTTGTGGAGAAAAAATCAATCTTATATATTTGAGGCCAACAAAAGATCCGTGGAGAAGAAATCAATCTTTAGGAAAAAAGGTCATCTTCAATACAAGTCAACTACAACGTGTGTTATATTTTATATGAATATATTTAAGATCTATTTTATTTCACCCTACGTACATTGTGTATGTAATATGTGTTGAATTCACTTGTTAATTATTGAGCTTTGTTATGTCAATTAGTGTGATTAAACGACCTGCTTATATTCAATTTCATGTCATGCAAGTAGTTTGTTTCTATAGTTTTCAAGAAATATTTTATGCCTTTGAATCATGATCAATGTATCCAAACTTCAATGTTACCTATATGAGTTGCGCCATCTCACATTCAAGGAGACAGAAGGCAAAAGGACAATAAAGGACATAACCAACAATTCAAAATGAAAAGTGTTGACCTTAAAAATGGTCAACATGAGAACAATTGGGAAGTATCGCAATGGAGATATATACTAAAATTTTTATTTATCTCCAAAACCCTAAATACACACTAATTTCACCTTGGCTTATGATCATTTATCCCATACCCCTTGTTAGGCACTATAAGGTATCCTCCTAGTCTGCACTATGGTGAAGACACTGGAATGGGTTATTGGTTGATAGTCAATTTATGTCTACTTCATTTGTTGATAAGTTATGATCTATGGTTTATTCTATAATGATGCTAATGTATTTATATTGATTATGGAGATACCACATATTTATTATTTGGTTCATGATTTCTATATATTATTTGAAACAATGACATGATGTATGTAATTTCATTGCCATTATGTGTTTAGGCATGGTTTCATAATGTCTATGGCCTTGTTACATTTGATTATGGCTTGTCTACTAGCAAAATATTCAATGATGAATGCAATGGTATATGTGGTTGACATGGTTAATACAACTCCTCTTTGTTTTGAGTTACACTAGGGTACTTGAAACCAAAACAATACTTGAAACCAAAACAAGCATGGTGAGTGAAAACATGGTTAGTTCATAAACCAAATATGAATTCTTGGAGGTGAAACCAAGATCAGGTTCAAGCATGTCTCGTGCTTGGATTTGTAATTACAACCATGCCTAAGTTGAAAAATAAAAAATAAAAGGAACAAGGTCAAAATTAGTTATTAATCATGCCAAAGTCTTGGTATATATTGTGCACAATCTTGACATATGCAAAGCCACCAAATAAAGCATATGCACATTGGAAACTACAATAGTTTAACCCACCACTAGCTATTTGTCTTGGGATTTGACATAATGGATGCTTAGTGTTTGTGGTTCCATATGACCATATAATTCAAGGTATTTATTAAGGGATTCACATGCATGTGCTAGCTTGTATTCTCATCCCTATGATCCAATATAATGCACACAAATTTATATGGGGTTTATATTTATTTTTCCCTACTCCATCCATGCCATTTTCAGCTAGAATTTAAACCATCGCTTTGTCAAACTCTACCTCTACAAACTTATTTATTGGGGCCAAGAAAGATGTATTCCTAGTCCCTTGATGTTCAGATCGAAGGGTACCTAGTTCATCCCTCTACTTGCAAGGTTGGGAGCTTTAGTTGTATCCTCTATAACAACTCTCCTCTGTTTGATTTGAGAGTATTCAATGATTAATCCTCGAAGGTGAGGGCCAAAATTAGTGAGATAACCTAATCTTACAATGTATTTGGGAAACAATTTAAATGTAGCTTAGGTGGATTTAAAGTTTGGAAACTATAAAAATGAAGCAACCCAAGCAACCCAGTCACAATGGAAAGAAGGTGGGACCAACAACCATTTAATCTCCTTCATTATTTATGTGTATTTCATGTGTGAAGTGAGACTGGTAATATGTGTTCTTTATGTGTTCCTCATATCCTTCAAAACATAGCCCATATTTTCCTATGATTTTGACCATTATTGGTAGCTCTATTGGCTATTTGTTGAGATAAATATTGCATGAAAAGGCCAAACTTCATATGATCTCTTATATGCATTCAAGTTTGAGAATCAATGTTATATGCCTTCATTTCCTTTGATTGTTTATAGTCTATTTGTTAGGAACCAAACTCCAAAAATATTTAATGAATAATCCACTTCGATGGGGAAACCTCCTTTTACAATAGATGCAATCTCTCTCTCATATAATATATATATATACAATTAAAAGGTCTAGTCGTAATACTAATATACCAATAGAAATACAACAACTCAATATTTAGGGCTTTATGCTTAACATGAGGCTTTATCTAGGGGCTTAACATGCCCCTCCCCTTCAAACAAGTATTACCCTCAACACTTGATTAGATGAGGATGTTTCTGCATGAATAAATCATCTTCCCATGTCGCTTCTTCTATTGGTAGGTTCTTCCACTTGATGAGTAATCAATAATTGCTCAATTTTGCAACTTCTTAACCCTTGTTTCAAGGATCATTTCTAGTTCTAGTATGATTTTCCCTTCTCTGTTAATCTTTGGTAAAATAGTTTGAACTTGGATCTTTTCACTGATTGGATTTACATGTGGACTATTGGAATTATTGCCATTGATGTCAAAGGATTAATGATGTCATTAATGTCATATTATGGCACTAAAATACATACACCATTTCCAAGATTGATTTATGTATATAGGTCTACATGTATATTAAAAAAGGGGTTCATGTGAAAAAGTAAAAAGTGAAATAGTGGTTACAAACCAATGGGTTTGGGGTATTTTCCCATGGTATTGGGAATTTTGTTTAATTAAGGGAAATGCCACTTCATGAAGGGTTATGAAAAAATTATAAAAAGAGAAACCATTCAGAGAAAGAAAGTGTGTGAAAAATGGATTAACAAAGATTGAATTGATTAATCAGTTTCAGGTCTTCTTGACAATTTCGCCATAACTTTTTTTCTTGGTTGTTTGAGACCCTGCAATTTGGAAGAGATGGAGGAGAGATCTTGGTGTACTTCTGGAAAAATATGAGATGCAATTTTTCTATACATTCAAAGATATTCCATGTGGAAGTTAGGGTTCTTGAATGCTCCATAAATCAGTTTCAAACATGTCAGCTTGGTACTTTCACTATAACTCATTTTACGTGATGTTTTAGACCTTGATATTTTGCAGAGACAGAGGAGAGATCTTGGTGTACATGTGGTAAAACTCGCAAATTATCATTTACTATAATTTTAGAGTTATTCCATGTGGAATTTAGGGTTCTTGAGTGCTCCTAAAATTAGTTTCAAACATGTAAGATTGGTACATTTTCTATCACTTATTTTTCGGGATGTTTTAGCCCTTGCAATTTTGCAGAGATAGGGGAGAGATCTTGGTGTACCTATGTTAAAAATTTCAGAATCATATTTTCAAAATTGGATATGTGGCTTGTTGTACAAGTTCGTTCTTAGGAAGAGGCCCAAAACAACAAACTTTGGGAAAGTTTTCATTTGGAAATTCAAATTTGGGCCAGACCTGGTAAAGGAAGTAGTAAGCAGACCTGGTAAAGACATAAGCAATGATTAGATGGTAAAGGTAGAAGTAGTGAGTAGACCCGATGAAGGAAAACATATCAAGCAAATTCAACGAAGGAAGGTGCAACTCAGAGATTGGTGTCTCTTGTTAAGTTGTCACTTAACGGTGGGGATTGATGTATCCAGTAGATTGGTGTCTACAGAGACCTATAAGAGATTGGTGTATCTTGATATGTTGGTGCTTAGTGGCGGGGATTGGTGTCTACAAATATTTGTAAGAGATTGACATCTCTTGCTAAGTTGGTGCTTAGTGGTGGCGATTGTTGTCTCCAATAGATTGGTGTCTACAAAGATTTGAAAGAGTGTCGTGTCTCTTACTAAGTTGGTGCTTAGAGGTGGGGACTCATGTCTAAGAACATCTGTAAAAGTATGTTGGTGATTACCATGATTTGTATCAGTGGATATTGGTGTCTCCAGTAGGTTGGTGCCTTGATACAAAAATCCTTAGACACCACTTATTTCTTTATCATATATGCATGCAATATCGAACTTGATTTAGAATAATTTCCTGATTGTATTGAGGTGATTTGCAGAAAAATGATGATGTGTTCTTTATCCAAAAACTCATAATATGATGATTAGTTTGAAAAATTATGAGATGATACAACAAAAAATAAAAGAACTCAAATTACATATGTAGATGACATATATTACTCCATCTGCAAAATCCCTTTATATAGTATGACTATTCTCCATCATCTCAAAACACCAAGTTACATTACAACATGGGCTTGCAAAAAACCAATTTAATAGACTCTATTTAATTCCACTACTAAAAACAGGAAAATTGGTTCACCATTAGAATCCTTGCAAAATTATGAGAAATTTGACTATAAAGTCAACCAAATTCGAAATTGGCTCGATTTCACCTTCTTCGACACTTAAAACAATGCGCTAAAAGCTCATCAATGGAAATTTGGACTAACATTTTTACAAATGACCTCAAATTACAAAACATACTTCAAATTCATGATCCTCATGGAAAAATGAATCCAACGAGTATACACTACACTTGACTATATTTGGACAAAATACTTCATGGCACACATTTCTATGCAACACCAAACTAGCTTCCTTACTGCATGTACTTCGAGACAGTATGTACCTTGGGATTCATGCCATCTCGGGATGCGTGCAAGTCTTGCGATCCACGCCCATTAAATAGGTCACTGGACCAAACCTCTATCCGCAATATATGACAACTTAATTCTATTTTTAGTTGAATCTCGTAACAAACGGTTTGGTTGGTATAGTCGTTAGGCCTCTGAAATATAATCCAGAGGTTCCGGGTTCGAACCACCACAAATAGACATTCGTTGGTTTTTATTGGTTATATAATTATAACGATATATTATATATGGTAGTGGTCATAACTATATATTAATATAGTTACATTTTAAACGATGTTTAAAAACCCCAGTGCAGAATATATGGTATATGCTTGGTCACATAGAATATTACATAAACCAGAGGATGGGGGCTTATCCCTCAGCCCCTTTTCCCTCCAAATGAAACTTTAACCAACTTTAAATATATTTTCCACCACATATGGTTAAGAACTAATGTAGTGGTGTAATGGTAACACAAGCTTTGGTAAAGTTATGGGAGGTCGTGGGTTCTATCCTTTAGACTCACATAAAGTTTTGGTAAATTGTGACCAACAAGGGCCAATGGGAGGCTTTCACGTGGCAGTCTCTCATTGGTCCATTTGTACTTATATTCCATGTGTCAACATATAATTGGTCCAACTGGATTGTACGACTTGCCTAGTCAGCTGCCAACCTATCATGTCACATCATTTGCTTGCCACATCACTTGTACAGTCTGTACGGTCATGTGCCACATGCCACCCTTACAATGGTGATATGTGTCACCTTTGACTTTTTCCCTTTGAATTTTGCGATTGACTTGAACTTTGACCGCTCATAAAATTTTCATACGAGCTCTGTTTGAATTTCCATTTGAGTTGTTGGAAAGATGACGACGAGCTCTATGCAATGCTTTTATTTTCTTAGTCATTTGAGACGGTCGAATTTTGAGCTTTTATGGATCCCCTAGGACCTTTGTGAGCATTCCAAATCCTCCTTTACCTTTGTGAGCATTACTTATATCCTCCTGGATCATGCCTACAAATATTTGTAACAGTAGGTTGGTGCCTGGAAAGAATTATAAAGAAACGTTTCGTGGTTTTCTCCCAAAAGGGTTTCCACGTAAATCTTGTGATCCATTTTCTGCAGTTAATATGTGATTGTTTTCCTATGGTTGATGAATGTTTGAAAAAGTAAAAAAATATCTTATACTAATTAACCCCCCCCCCCTAAAAAAATATTCTTATATTGATTCAACCCCAATCTTAATATAAGGGATGATTTTAAGGATGGAAATTTATTTTAAAATGTGGAAACCTTGGCAAATCTTACTAATCCTTCATATGCTAACTATAAATGTTTGGCGATATTTTTGTAAAAATATTCATATTTCTAAGGATTTTATATAGTTTTTATAAAAATTTGGCGATTGTTAAGGTAAAATAATTTTATCCTATAGAATTTGGGCGAATCATTTTTAAAATAGCGAATCTCGTTTTTGGAAAAACCATGGAAAATTAGCCCATGAGCGAAATTTAGCCCCTAAAATCATCCATGGTTAGTATAAGTGTGTTCTCAACAATCAAAATCAGAGGCAATTCCTTCAAAAACATTCTAACCACTAGAACGTAGATATCAATAGCACACATGGAAATTCAAACTGATACTTCGGAAAATTAATACAAAGGGAAATAAATGATGGATTCATAAGAGGAACAAAGTGATGAAATAGATGTAGAAGTAGATATTGAAGATGAACGCATTTGTGCCTTAAGAAAAATATAGAAGCTTAAGAAAAGAATTTGAAACAAAGGGATCAACTACAAAAATATGAAGAGGAGGATCATTATGCAAAAAAAAAATGTCACAAAGCCTTGAAGAAACATACAATACTATTACCAGCCTAAAGATTCAACTAGAGGAAGCAAAAAGGACAGAAGAAATGATGAGAATCCAGTTGAAGGAAAAGGAAGGAAATTGTGAGAATTTAGAAGCTAAAAGAGTTTCCTTAAGAAAAGATTTGGAGAAATCAACTACTCAGTTGAATAGAAGCTTGAAGTTTGAAAGAGCACTAAAATATTATATGATATCATCAAATGCAAAAGTTCACCACTCATTAAAACTGGTCTTCATTATGATAAGGGTAATATGACCACCAAATAAGATTCAAAAGCTATAGATCCACCAAAGAAAGTAAATGAAGGAAAATCTAAAAGCTACGTTGATGTACTCAAAATCTCTATCAGTGACGAAGACAACAGGAAGAGAGAAAATGATTTTCCATAGAAAATTGGCATTCCTCCCAAAGAAAACAAGGACATATTCATAAGATCTTTCCCACCAAGATGGCCTCGCACAACTCGGTACCAAAACTCTTTCCTTGGTTATTGTTTTTCTTGCAATCACTTTGGTCATAAAGCAATAGATTGTAGAGCATATGCAAGAAATAATCATGTATGGAACAAAAAAAGAAGTACTTATGAGTTCTCAAATATAAACTATAATTCATTTTCTCCATTATTTGATTACAATGTTGTATGTTATAAGTGCAACAATTATGGGCACATAACATGATTTTGTAGTAGTGGCCTAGTGAAAAATTCTAGACAAAATAGGAAAGAAGATGCCCTTTCCGAACAAAAGAAAGAACCCACAAGAGTTTTGAAAAGGAAATAGGAGCAAGAAAAACAGAAGAAGGATGAATCTATGTTTTTGCAAACTACCCTTCATGCTCAAAACAAAGGAAACATATGGTACATTGATAGTGGATGCTCAAGCCACATGATAGGGAACAAGAACAAGTTTCACACTTTGAAGGAAGTAAACAAAGGCAATGTAACATTTGAAGATAATGCTTTCACAAGGATAGTTGTAAAAGGTACTCTTAGTCTTGATAATGGAAAGACTAAAACATAGAATGTATTTTATGTCAAAGTTTTGAAATACATTCTTCTCAATGTCAGTCAAATGTGTGATCAAGGAAACACTCTCACATTTGATTTTAAAGGTTGTGAGATAAGGAAGAAAGGCTGGGGAATATTGGTGGAAAATGCATATAGAACCTCAAATAATGTATATATTCTTAATGAGATCAAGGGACAAAAATGTTGTATGGGACCAATAGATGAGAGATGGTTATGACATAGAACAATGGGCCATATAAACTTTGAAGATCTAGTAAAAATCAACACCAAACAAGTAGTGATAGATATGCCAAAGATTGTTAAACCTTCAAACACTCTTTGCAAGCAATGTCGGCATGGGAAACATACATGGGAAATCTTCAAATCAAAGGAGTACTCAACAATGAAGCCATTGGAACTCATTCATACAAATCTTTGTTGGCCTACAAGAACACAAAGTCTACAAGGTGAAAAATACTTCATGTTTCTCATTGATGACTACTCTAGAATGACATGGGTTACATTTCTAAAAGAAAAATCTGAAGCATTTGAGAAGTTAAAGGCATTCAAATCCTTGGTTGAAAATGAAACTAATTTGAAAATCAAGTTCTTAATATCAAACATAGGAGGTGATTTTATCTCAAATGAATTTGAAGAATTTTGTGAGCTTCATGGAATAAAGAGACATTTTTTAGTTACAAGAACTCCACAATAGAATGGAGTGATAGAAAGGAAGAATCAAACAATATAAGATATGGATAGAACAATATTGAATGAAGGTAATCTTTGAGACAGTTTTTGGAGAGAAGTAGTTAACATTGCAGTCTACATCCTGAATAAAGGGAAAATTAGAGTCAATAACAACAAAACACCTTATGAATTATGCAAAGGTAGACCAACAATAGTTAAATAATTCAAAGTTTTCATAAGAAAGTGCTACATAAAGAGAGATGATGAGGACTTGGGGGGGAATTTGACTCTGCTAAAGGTATATTTCTTAGTTATTCTTCAAGAAGCAACGCTTATCGATGTTACAATAAGTATTGGGAAAAATTGTAGAGAGTTCAAATGTGAAAGTGGATGAAGAAGGTAATAAAAAGGTGAAACAAAATGTTCAAATAGAGGATCCAAGCTGCAAATAAGAAGAAGAATAAGGAGAAGAAAATGAACAAGAAGAATCAAAATGTCAAGATCCGTTTAGAAGAATCTTTCAAAAAATTTAATTTTTGGTAATAAACGTACATGAGTTCAGACTAGAAGAATAATATAAAGTACACAAGAACATGAAAACTTATCTTTGTTATCTAAAATAGAGCCTAATAACTTTATAGAATCTAGCAAAGACAAGCATTGGATTGATGCCATGGATGAAGAGTCTAATCAAATTGAGAAGAATGAGACATGAGAACTTGTTCTAGGAGAAAAAGATAAAAATGTGATTGGCACCAAGTGGGTTTTTAGGAACAATTTGAATGAAGATGGAAAAGTAATAAGAAATAAAGCAAGATTGGTTTGTAAAGGCTATGCTCAAGTTGAAGGTATTGATTTTGAAGAAACATTTTCCTCGGTTGCAAGACTAGAAGCTATCAAATTGTTTTTTTCATTTGCATGTTTCAATAACTTCAAAGTATATCAAATGGATGTCAAGTCCTCCTTTCTCAATGTCAATTTAGAGGAAGAATTATACATTGAAAAAGTTCCAGAAGGATTACTATTATCATAAAATAAGGATCATGTACGCAGATTGAAGAAAACACTCTATGGGATAAACAAGCTCCCAGAGCCTGGTATTCAAGACTTGACAAATATCTACAACAACAAGGATTCAAAAGAGGAGTTTTTGACATTAATATCTACATCAAGACAATGGGAGAAAATCAGTTGATTATTGTGGTTTATGTAGATGACATAATTTTTGGAGGAAATATGAACAAAATGTGTTAAGAGTTTGTAATAGAAATGCAAAAGGAATTTGATGTGTCTATGCTTGGTGAATTGTCATTCTTTCTTTGTACACAGATTTCTCAGTTCAACAAAGGCGTATTCATTTCAAAAATCAAGTATATCAATGAAATGTTGAAGAAGTTTAGAATGGAATATCGTGCACCGATTAACACATCCATGATCATAGGTTGTAAATTGAGCACACATGATGAATCTCCAGAAGAAAATCAAACATTGTACAGGTCAATGATTGACATCCTACTATATCTGATGACATCAAGTCCAGACATTATGCAAGCAATAGGATTGGTTGCATGGTTTCTGTTGGCGCAAAATTGGAGACAATGGTTCTCAGAGGTTACCAACAAAAGTATCATTGTAGTCTAATAGCGCTGGAAAATTCAACCTTTCGCAAGGGAAGAAGGTATCACCTGAAGCACTGTCGAGACTTGTGTGTCATAAAGTGAGTTAACAAGGACACACCATCATATCTAGCATAATACAAGGCAGATTCATACTTAAATGTAAAAGATTATATCATTAGAAGTCTAAACCGGGTTATGCATTCAATAATCCATGTTGCGCAGTAGAAAGATAAGTGCATACATCATAAAAAATTGTTAAACAATAGTACAATTAGAAACTACAAAAAATAGGGCAAGTCATGCAAAAGAAAGATCGTGCATTCATCGATATAATAACAAATTTTTGGATGCCCGAATAATCCATTTTGTATTATCATATCACAGTCTGGCATACATGGAGTATTTATTTCATATCAAGACTTATACAACATAACCAATTACAAAGAAGAAAAAGAATCGAGCAACAATAGTCTAACAACTCTCAATAATAATGTTAGATCTTAGAATTAGCTCATTTACTTAACAATTAGGCAATAATAGAAACAATAACATCTAAGCAATGCCAGTAGTGAGAATCAACAATTAGCCCTTTCCCATTACATTTTCCCCAATTTGTATCATTCCCTTGGCTGCTTCTTGATTCCACTTCCATGGTTTCATGGGAAAATCCCCCTATATTGGGTCAAGGTAAAGGTAGAGCAATGAATTCCCTTAAAATATTGTTCTATCCTTAAACTACCCCAAAACCATCTTAGCAAAGTGACAAGAGAGAGGAAAGAGGATTAATGAGTGCACCTTTAGTCCTTGCGGTTGGTGTAAACCTCTTTTGCTTGTTGTCGCCTCCTAGATCACATATCTCATCCCAAAGATGACCTGCAAAAGATTAGGAATACAATGCTACAACATATGCAATCTATACTGATCACTTTCAAAGTTTAGACATAGATATAAATGCATAAATCCACAAAATCATACAAACATAAGATTTTGGGACAAGGTCGAACTCTTTTATTAAATTTCAAGACAAAAAGGATTATAACCTTTGTTGGCAACCACTCCATGAACCATGTTCGGGCTCTTCTGTCATGGCTCCAAGTGCATCAATCCCAAGTTAGATTCTCGTAACCAACTTATCACCAAAGGAAGGAGGAAGGATTGCATAAGGAGAAAGGTTAGAGGGGAAGGCTGGGGCTAAAACTCAAAATATGATGCAAAACTTGGGCCAAGAAAGGGAAGGGATTTTGGAAGAGTTTTCTTATTATCTTTCTTATGTTCTTAAATGATACCCTAATACCTCTTTTTATATGAGAAAAAKATGGTTATTCGGTTTGGGGACAGGCTACAAGGGGTAATATGGTTAGGAAACTCTCCGTAGCCCGTAAAATCCGTCGAATTYCGTGCAATTTAGATTTTTTGCGACTTTTGGAGGTAAACACAKGCTATCTAGAATGCATCATGCATGTGTATGCGGGATAACTAGCATGTAGCACACGTGCATACGCGGGATATTAGTTTAGCAGGGCACATACACTCTCCAAAAAATAGTTTTTTAAGAGGAARCCTCAATAGTATTTTGTTAAAGTATGCAAAAGAAAGGGCCAATCTCTTTTATGCATAGATAAGGCATTTTGGACTATAACAGATGCCCCTTAATGTGTGAGTTCAGAAGAAAAAATGATGGCCGAAATACATTACAATATCTTTACTAGTGGGTAGGCATGTAGTTGAGTGAGCCCGAGATGAGTGTTCATGAGCATGCCATCTCCAAAACAATGATAAACTCTTTGAGGCAGACATACCCATTCTCGAGATGAATTAAGCATGACTTCGAATCAAGTGCACTGCAGATCCATGTCAAATAAATTTTTATATGAAGTGTAGTTGTGAGCAATATAGAGCGGATCTACATCTCAAAATCATCTGAATATATATAAGTACAATATAATATGCATCTTCAAGAAGCATTGACGCTTGTGGTTGGAGATGAGGACTTCATAGCTCGAGAAAGAACTTCAAGATCTTCAAAACTCAGGTAGGAGTACAATAGGAGTGTAATATTCACTACCTCGAGGTCTTTGACATGTTGTCGGGGAAAGACTGGAGAATCTCAATCATCAAGCACATAAATTCATTGATTTTGAATGTGAACTTGACTGGATTCTCCAGATGGTCGACTCAAGAAAGTCAAGAGATAAATTGCAGAATGGCTGACTCAGGTTGGATAAAACTTCCCTTGGACAAAATCATGACAAAACGATGATACTTAGGTAACATATATTTGACATAAGTCCGTGATACATGAGGCATTACAAACTCTCCATATGTTTGGAAGAGTAACCCAACAGAGGAGGACATAACTCTATGTAACGAGAAAAACTTCCTAAGGTCATACTAGATCCCAATTCTTGGTGAACAAACGTAAGGATGTGCTTTTTCCCAGGGCGATTATCCTGCTGTTGATAAAAGAGAATGTATATCCCATCCCCTCTTTTTGGAATATTTGACTTTTTTGTCTTTCTCAAATTTTTAACGAGCTTGAAAAAGAATAAAAGAATGCTATGTTACATAGGAGGAACGAGTGTTGCGGGAAAGAAAACTAGTTTCAAGTGCATGGAACATATTGATTCTAAGTGCAAGGAGACATGTGTAGGATAAGGACACTCAGGAAAATTCCTCCATGGGTTAAGGTGTCAAATCACGAGGGAAAAAGTGTTGCAAGGCTTGCATTTAAGAAATGCTTTGAAGGTTCATTTAATAGCAACATGAAGATGAAATTAGGTCAACGACGCAAGGATGAGACATGCGATGTGATTAGGTATGACACAACAAGACTCCTTCCATGTGGAGTTTTACGAGCCCAGAGAAGGTAAGCTCAGTGGTTTTTCACGCTTAGAGAGTCTAAAAAATACTAAAAGAAGACTCCATAGTGTTCCTTTTTCATAATTAGTTCAGTAAGTTCGAAAAAGGGTTAAACTTATACTGAAAGGACGTCTCTTCAAAACCATTTTAATAAGTGTGACTGAGACAAGATCACTCAATCATCTTTGCAATTTTAGGGAGTCTGAAAAGAGCTTAACTATGGACTCACAAACTTTTTCGAAGTTTAGTATCCTTAGCCTGAAAAAGTATAAAATATAACTTAGGAGAACTCTCCTGGAGAGACATGTCTCTTGAGGTGTACCTTTTCCTGGATAATCTATAGGTCAAAAAAAGGGTTAAACTTATTCCAAATAGATGTTATTTCTGGACCAATTAACGAGTGTGAAGGGAACAATGCTACTCGACAATATTTTCATATTTAGGGAGTTTGAAAATAGCTTAACTATGGACTCCAGGGGGGTTCCTTTTTCGTAGATAATCTCCAAGGCCTGAAAAATATGTAAACCAAAACCAAGGAGAATGGCCCTTTTTTGAAAATTTAGTCCCTTAGGCCTGAAAAAGGTTTAAACTTACACTTGAGATTACTCTCCTAGAGAACCTAAGTTCCTAGGGCATACCTTTATTCGTGAATTAACCGTCTGGACCGAAAATGGGTAAACTATCTCTGGACAAATGTGCCTTCAAATTTTAGTTTGACGAGCGTGAAGGGAAACACGATCGCTCAACAATATTTTCAATTTTAGAGAGTCTGAAAAGGGCTTAGAGAAGACTAAAAAGGGGCTTCTTTTCTTAAGTAATCTAAACAAGGCCGAAAAGAATAAATAAGCTCCTGTTAGATGTTGCTTTCAAAGTTTAAGCAAGCCTGAAAGACAACAAACCATGATCATTAGGAGTCCCTTGGTTATGAGCCATAAAAGATGAAGAAGAATGAGGCTTCAACATACAGTCACAGTGGGACTAAAAGGAATCCCATGCCTATGAAGTACTTCAAAATGGGCATCAAATGCCAAACAAGGTTCTAACTAGGATTCTCGTGGATGGAAGGCTCTACCACATAAAGTATGACACACTTTTCAGCAAGGAAGGTTAGTGTCACAATTCAGTGAGGTCGATACTAAGGCTAAATGAACTAGGAAATGGATAATGCAAAAATGCAAGTAGGGAAAAACCTAACCTATATGCCAGTTTCGAGGTCAATACATGTAAGAAAGGATCGATACAATGAACAAATGTCAAAGAAAAATGTCTCCAAGATCCTGCATATAAGGCCAGTAACACTCATCCAGAAGTTAATAGATCCAATATAGATAAAACTTCGAAAAATAAGAGGTGCTACTGAATACAAAAATTGAAAACAACAAACCTGGACTGTACAATATGGTACAAGGCACCACATAGCCTTACAACTCATGCATAGTATTGGTTTAGGTAGAGCCCACTACTAGGATCTAACCATATTCCATATGACAATGAAGGTTCTCGTCAAGGTTGGCAGAGTCTATCAACGAAGAATCACAAGCACAAGGGCTTGACGATCTATAAATAGGGAGATCATAATCAAAAGGAAACTTGAGATCACTTGGACCAAGAGGGGGAAGCAAGGGCTCCCATCCTCCCATTGGATAAACCAATGGATCAATTGTTGAGACCAAGTCTTGAGAAGGAAAACATGAGTGAACAAGTTCCTTCTAAGGAGCAATTGAACACCAAGGATAAGATGCCACATAATTTACCTGTGACGGGGTAGAGTCTACACGAATACTAGGAACATATAAAGGGGAAGCCTGAACTAACGACAAATTAGGATGGTGATTATCAGATTCCAAATGGTCGATAGTGACATTGCTTCCATTATGAGGGAAATGAATCACCCAAAAGAGCGTAGACACCACAACGTTCATAACATATACATAATCACACCCAAGAAGCATATTGAAATCTAATGGGCCTTGCACCACTATAACATCAACAAGGATAGTATTCCCACCTAACGAGATAGGTAACTGAGGAAGAATCCCCAAATACTCACTAGGACATTTGTCAAAATCCAACTTCTCATGCGATGCAGACCCAAGCTCGGGAGAACCCAAAGCTTGCCAACCCGAGGAGGATAAAACACTTGTGAAGGCTCCTTCATATACAATACATCGATAATTTTTTTTTTAATTAACTTCAACCCTTATTTGAAAGGGTGCAGAAGAAGGAAGACGAGGCTCAACAAGGTCATTCCAATCAAAGGAAACCATCCTAGGACTTGGAGGGGGTGTGCTCGAAGTGAGCAGAATGCCCCCTTGTTCTGAAAGTACTGAAATAAAAATGCTAAAAATATAATCAGTAGACACATCACTCCCCATCAAAAGAGTGGGACCATCCAAATATTGCATCAACGCGACCACTTTGGTAAACTCGACACTCTCTAAGAAAATAGTGGGATCAACCGAAGATTTCATCGGCGTGACCACTTTGGTAGACTCGACAATATCCAAGAGAAGAGTGGGATCAACCGAATATTGCATCAATGTGACCACTTTGGTAGACTTGACACTCTCCAAGATAAAAGTGGG
This sequence comes from Picea sitchensis, assembly GCA_010110895.2. Classification (NCBI taxonomy): domain Eukaryota; kingdom Viridiplantae; phylum Streptophyta; class Pinopsida; order Pinales; family Pinaceae; genus Picea; species Picea sitchensis. Next base: position 187,712 of record SNQJ01S0005675.1, on the reverse strand, counting down.
ATCATTCGAAGATTGCATCGGCGTGACCACTTTGGTAGACTCGACACTCTCTAAGAGAAGAGTGGGATCAACCAAAGATTGTATTGGCATGACAACTTCCTCAACCAATGGCTGAATAGGCTATGAGACAACATGGTATGAAGGAACACCACCCCACAAAAGAGGAGTGGGATCGACCAAAGATTGCATTGACACAACCACTTCCTCAACTACTGGCTGAATAGACTATGAGGAAACCTCAAAAGACTCAGAATCAGAAGAGTTTGTATACATGGATCACAATATTCATGCCTATGGAAGGGCAGGGAATAAATGAGTAAGGTGATCTCCCTTGCAAAGCTTACAAGGGAACTTAGGCTTACGTCTTACCCGTCTAGTTTTCTCAACAAAATCAATTCCCCTAGCATAAATAGCAGTGGTTGGTTGCATATCACTCGTATTACTCACATTGACGAGATTCATGCCCCCAACATGACTTGCAGTGGTTGGTTTCACATCTCCAACATGACTTGCAAAGGTTGGTAATTGGCCTATAACATGACTCGCAAATTCTACAAATCTATCTCCAGTATGACTAGCAATGATTGGAATTTTTCGCTCAGCATGAATTGCAGAGGCTGGTGTGCTTGCCCCCAATATGAATTACAGAGCCTAGGCATTGGTATTCAACATGACTTGCAGAGGTTGATGACCTATCTCCAAAATGAATCACAGAGTTTGGTGATTTCTTCTTCCTATTTTTCCTCTTTCTATTTCGTTTAGACTTCCGGTTACTAGTAGCTGTACTTTCACCAGAGAAGGAAGAAGGAGGAGGAGAATAATTTTTTGATGAAGGAACATCAACATGATGCCCATGACATAAGGTTCTTAACTAATAAGCTTCAAGAGAATTAAGTACATTTATAATGGTACCCAACCAAACCGGTAGTCCCACATTCAACCCAGGAATGTACAACGTGGCCATCAAAGGGACACCAACATTTTCAAAGAAAGGAAAAGCACAAGAATCCCCTTGCAAAGGGGTTCCTTGGTTGGTATCGTCAGTAAATTTTTCCATGAATATCTTATGCACAGGTTCTTCCCTTGAGGGATCGTTCAATTTTGTAAAAGTCTCACACACTGACTCTAGCAAACCAGTTGTATAAAAAACAACGCCTATCAAGAGGTGACTCCACGTTTGTAAGTGGAAGACTAAAAATTCCTCACGACCGACGAAGTGGGTGGTCTACCACCTTAGGTCAGAGACCCAAAGAAATGAATCACTAAATCACCATGGAAAACTAGGGAGAGCAGAGCATACCACTAAGAAGAAAACCCTAAAAAGATACAAGCCAAACAAACGACCCTTCTAAATGCTTCCAACCCTAGGAGATGAAGTCCTGATCGTTCAAAGCATTCACAAAGGAAAAAAAATGTCTAGGAGAAGCAATTACCCATACCTTCGATCGATGGTCCCTTCGGGTGTCGACCAAAAAATACAGAGTCTGCCTCAGGTACCATGATACAACCCTTGTAGTCACTTGTGTGTCAACCTATATAATGGAAACTAGGCCACCAACCTGTAATAAACAACCAAGGGGGGTACAATAAAAAACCGTGCGAGTGTATGGGCTGGGTAACTAATCCCGAAGTTCCTCCTGAGGCCTGAAACACAACATGCCCATAATCACTCTTAGAGTACCTTGGACATATCCAAGTGTCTCAGAGGTTTGACACAAGTCGGGCCAGTAACGCTATGTGATTCACCCCCAATACACACTCTCCCAAATGCTTTTTCGGGATCAAGAATGGATATCTACATCACCTTCCTCCACGCGGCTTCATGTTTGACTCTTGTGTTAGAGGAGCTTCCCAGATTAAGTAATTACAAAGTGTATTTTTCACACCCTAGCACATACATCTAAGTTAAGTTTTGGTTGCCCTTGGAGAGTTTACCTCTCCACACCTAATCCAAGGCCATATCCTAAACTATTGGTGAACCCTAGAAAAAGTGTTACTAATATATTTCATATTAGCATGTTTGTTTTAGGGGGTTTTCTTACTCAAGGAATGGAAACAAAACTTATGTTGTTTGAGACTCTTGAAAAAAATGAAACTTATTAGAACATTGACAAAGAATACTTTACACTAATTCTACAAATGAAAAAGAGCTTCAAGCAAAAAGCATGAACAATCCTTCAAACCTAAAAACGCAATATTTTATCCTTTCCATGCAAAATGCACAATGCAGTTTTTGAGTGAAACAAAAGAGCAAATGAAAGGATTTCCTTTCTTATTTTTCTTTTTAAATGCTTTAAAGATGAGAAGAAAACACAACCTTATGCTAATTTCTTTTTGTTTTTCAAATAACAATGCAAAGCAAATGAAAAGAAAGAAAGAGACCTGAAAAACTAGGTTTTCTTTTTATTTTCTTAAAATTCAAGCTAAAAATAAGCAAAAATGCTTGGAAACACATAGAGACAAGATGATTTTTTTTTTTTAATTTCATAAATAATTTGAGCCTGCAAACTATCCAAACCCCAAATAATAGAAGCTTCTGAAACTTAGGAATACTTGGGAACCACAAGTTTCCTATAGGAAAAATAAAATATTTTGAAAAAATTCTCAAAAACAACAGAGATGCGTGTTGTGCACGACTACCCTGCATATGTACATGGGTTGTGTATAATGTAGGACGCGTCTGTACGCATGCTGTAAAGAGAGCAGGGTGCGTACACCTCTGCAAATTTTCAAAAAGAAAAAAGTTTGGACATACAACTTGGGCAAGGGAAGTTGGTAGGCAACTCGAAGGCGACCATAGACCCAAACTGACTTAGAACACTCAAAAAGACATTGAAAATAAAATCAAACCAAGATATCCTACTAAAACCCTAGAGAGAGTCCCCAGTGGAGTGTCAAATTCTGCTACGGGAAAATCCCACTATACTGGGTCAAGGTAAAGGCAGAGTGATGACTTCCCTTAAAATACTGTTCTATCCTTAAACTACCCCAAAACCGTATGAACAAAGTGACGAGAGAGAGGAAAGAGGGTTAATGAGTGGACCTTTAGTCCTTGTAGTTGGCATAGACCTCTTTTGTTTGTTGCCTCCTCCTAGATCACATATCTCCTCCCAAAGCTGACCTGCAAAAGATTAGGAATACAATGCTACAACATATGCAATATCTACTGATCACTTTCAAAGTTTAGACATAGATATAAATGCATAAACCAACAAAAGCATAAAAATGTAAGATTTTGGGATAAGCACAAACTCTTTTACTAAATTTCAAGACAAAAAGGATTACAACCTTTGTTGGAAACTGCTCCACAAACCAGGTCCAAGATCTTCTGTCGTGGCTCCAAGTGCATCAATCCCATGTTAGCTTCTCACAACCAACTTATCACTAAAGGAAGGAGGAAGGGTTGCATAAGGAGAAAGGGTGGATGGGAAGGATAAGGCAACTCAGAATATGATGCAAAACTTGGGCTAAGAAAGGGAAGGGATTTTGGCAGAGTTTTATTATTCTCTTACTTATGTTCATAAATGATACCCCAAGACCTCTTTTTATATAAGAAAAATATGTTTTTTCGGTTTGGGGACGGGCTACAAGGGGTAAAATGGTTAGGAAACCCTCCATAGCTCGTAAACTCCATCGAATTTTGTGCAATTTTATATTTTTTACAACTTTTGGAGGTAAATGTGGGCTATCTAGAATGCAACATATGTGTCTATGTGTGATAACTAGCATGAAACACACATGTGTACACAAACTATTAGTTCAGCAGGGCATGTACACTCTCCAAAAAATTGTGTTTTAAGAGGAAGTCTCAACAATATTTTGGAAAAGTATGGAAAAGGAAGGACCAATGTATTTTATGCACAGATAAGGCATTTTGGACTATAACATCCTCTAGTTGGCATCTTATCTATATTCACTGTTGATATGATGGTAKTTATATTTCTTCTCAACGTAGATACTTTCCATTGCTTATAGTATTTCGCCGCCTTGCTATGATTTCCCTCAAAATTGTGATCCTTCTGCAAAACCAAACGTTCTCCAAAACGAAGGGCCCAATAGGCCCCAACCATAATCTTTGACTTGTCCCGAGTCAACCTTCTATTGTTTTGTTGTGGTGACCTTCAAATAAAGGGCCCAAGTCGGGTACAATTGAAAGGGCCTGCTCACATAAACTATTATAGTATACCACCGATATTTCCATTTCCTTGCCAAAATAAAGGAGACTGCAACAAATTCCTGCGTAGCATTGGCATCAAGCACCTCGGGCTTGGTAGACAATAGAGCACTCCACTCTATGTCAACAAGGGATTCCAACTGTTGCAAAGAAATGTACTCATCTTGGACTATAGGTGTGAACTGCCAAAGTGTTGTCTTCGCATCTCTGTCAACCTCATCCATGACATTGAGTTGGACATCGTCAACTTGTATCTCGACAAACTTAGTTGCTTGATAGATAGGGTCAACAATGGCCCATGATTCTACATGCATCTTCTTAAGCCTAGATCACAACTCTTCGATAATATTACTGCATTGGTCCAAGAAGCCAACCCGGTTTGTGACCATATCAAAGAGTCGATGACATTCCTCAGTCTATGCATGAAGTGAGGACTTGACAGTGGTGCCTTCTTCAACTACACATGTAATCTTCTGGAGGAGTTCTTCAGGTTTCTAATTTTCCTTTAACTTGAACGCTACTTGATGCAGGAGCATCGCTCTACCTCAGCACACACTAGTTGATTAGCATGAGTGGTGTGCATTCAAAGAAGGGAGAGGGTGTGCTGCCCTCTCATTTTACCTTCGAAAATCTAAAGCGTGATCAAGGCATTAATGCTGACAGGTTGGAAGAGCCAAAACTGTGCCTTCGCATAAACTAGAGTTAAAGTCTCCATTAAGTGGTTGACAGTAGGAGGGATCTGCATCCGATTCAGATTAGATTTCCATCATTGTAATTTGCCCATTAGACATGCATTTTGAATGGTGATTAGACACCACTAGCTTAGCTTGGAGGGAAGCTCGCTGAGCCCCTCTTGTATAAAAATATTGTATTGTTTCCAATATAGAGTATGATGAGGCATGCATAGGAGAATTGAGAGCCGAGACTCAGTGGTAGTCCAGACTCATGTATTGTAATGGACATTCCACCATTAATAGAAAGTAACATTTTTTCATGTTTATCAATTTCTATGTAATGGATGTTTTGTTATGAATGTCATTCACATGCATTTGAGTTGTAGATGTATGTTAAAAATTGTCTGCAGGGATAGAGATATAATCTTCTATCTGTGAGTGTGTTGGATTAAGTTTGGTTCTCTAGGCAAAGTGCAAGGAGTGTGCGTCAGAGGGTGGAGACTCTTTGAGTCGACGCAAGGAGTGCGTATCTAAACTCGATTGAGTAACATGAGAAGCTGTCAGGAGGGCACACTAGGATAATTCACAGACTCGGGAGGAAATTTCAAGGTGGTTGGGTACTTGGAAAGGAAGACTATGTAGGAGGAAACACAACGCAGAGTTACTGAATACTCTGTAACACTCTTCCAGGAGGGTATAGAGAAAGTACGAGAGCATACAAGAGAAACACGTTCAGAAGTGTTGGAATCCTTAAGAGAATCCCAGGGTTGTTGAACACTCTAAGGAAGGAGGGCTTTGCAAGAGTGCATTGACAAAGGAAAGGATATTCCTTAAGACTTCCAGGTAGGCTAAGGGAGAAGCCGTAAAAAGGCTTAGCCGAGCACAAGGAGTGCACCAAGAATGCTATAAGTTCATCTTACAAGCTCAAAAGGAAGGGTGTTAAGTTGCCAGGAGGTCATGAGAAAGTCCACTGAAGGACACAGAGGAACTGAGAACCTTGAAGGTTTTCAAGCCAAGCAAATTCGTAGAAGAAATTGCGCAGGACTCTGCAAGGAGTGCATAAGAAGTTTGAAAATAGTTTAAGTCTTGAAACAAGAATTGCCCTGAGTGTGTAAGAAGGTCGAGGACTTGTCGAAGTCTCGAAGACCGTAAAATCATCCATCGTCGAGAGGAGATAGGTGGCAGGATATTGGGAGATCCGGGAGTTGGATCTCCAGAAGGTTTGCTAAGAGAAAACAAACATCTTTGTGAAGTCACGAAGAGTGGTTTGAATCCAGACCGTTGGATCTGGAAGGAATGCATGGAAGCAGTCCAATGATCTAGAAGAATAATACTCTAGGGGATATCAAAGGAGAATATCGAGAGACTCCCGAAAGCTAGAGTCTGAAGAGATCATAGCCTTCGATCGAAAGGAGGGACGAGGACCGTTGATCCTCATGCATTTGAGTTCATTGATTCAGAGCTTAGGAAATGTAATAATTGGATGTTGTGGAAAGAGCTGAAGCCAAAAACTCGAAGCGCTTTGTGTGATTGAGCACCGGATCACAGCTCAAGGTCACGTGATAGAAAGAGTCTGGCATGAAGAGTGAGTGTCGCCGCCAACTTTCTTCGAAGGGCCAAGAAGAGAACCGCAGGGTTGAGAGGACCCACACTTTGTAGAAAGGAAGGACATGTGGTAGAGTTTGGCGGGTTCCAGTAGGGAGCCAAAGAGTTAATCCGACTCAATTGTCAAAAATGATCCTAGACTAGAAGGTCGCGCATCCCTAGAGGTGTTGGTTTGGTTGGGGGGGGGGTCTGCGACATGTGGTATCAGAGCGTAGAATTGATTTATGTTGGCAAGGAAGATAGAGTGCGATACTTTGTGGAGACTGTTGCATGGTGTGCAAAAGATGGTAAGCAACCAGGTGGGATGAAGGTGAAGCAAGATGACCTTTGGAGGTCATGAGTGCGGTCAAAATAAAGTCTTCATATAAAAAAACAAAGTGGAGATGGATAAATATCTTAGTGAAATCTGAGCAAAGATGGAGATGCTAGCATTCAAGATGCAGCATGAGGCAAAGGTGCGTTGGAGGTACGAGTGGCCTTTGAAAAGGATAGATAAGTCTCATGTTTGAAAGTTGTTGGCCCAAAGGCGACAAAAGGTGTTGAAGAGGTGGTTGAGATATTCCCAAAACCTTAGTGGCGAGGGAAATGTATACAACAGAGGTCCCGTAGGTTTCCAGGTGGGAAATATGAAGGGGCCAGATGATCTCCTAAAATTCCAGGAGGGCAAAAAAGACATCTCGAATTTCCAAGTGGGAAAGGGAGAATAAATGAGCTCAGCTGAGAGTTAGGGTCAACAGGGGGTGTTGACAGATGGAGGAGAGGAGGAAGAAAGGCCTCATCCATATGAATATTCATGTAGAGATGTAAGTCCCGTGAATGGAGATGATGACAAGTTGGAAAATTTCATCACAGAGGAGAAGGATCAGAGGTACGTTCTGGTCATTGGAGGAGTCAAGATATTCCTACCAAGCAACCGAGGATAGGCTAGCATAGATGTTGCAGATGCAATAGAAGGACAGTGAGATGAGACTGTCATGGATAAGAAGGAACAGATACTGGAATCTGTCCATACAAAAGGGAAACACCTAGTTGAGCTACTCACTCAGTGGGAGATAGAGTTAAAGGCACTGGAGGATTGGTTGGAAAGTCTGGAACCAGAAGGTAGTTGCCATGAGATAGCCATGCCAGAAGAGACATGCCAACACAAGTTGTAGTTGAAGGAAGATGGAATATAACCAACTAAAGAAATGACAGGAGTTAGTCTGTCAGAAGAGGTAGTTGAACAACAATTCAACGACAATACTGCAGAATTGGATTTTGCAGCAAAGTGGTTAGTCAGTGTCACAAGGGATGAAAGCAGCATGGAAGATCAGGACGACCGACCCATGGAGAAACATGAAGAGTTGAAGCTGATGGAACTGAACCAACAAATGAAACAGTTGGAAGAAGCCCTAGAGGAGATACAGAGGCTAATGTTGAGGTCCGTAGAAGAAGCGGTTAGCAAGAGGAAGCTGGAAAGAAAGGAACCTGCACAAGCAACTGTAACACACCCACTACGACATAATAATTTTTTTTCCTTTTCTCGAGGGACAGAATCCCCGAAGTCCTACGGGGGCTTAGCGCAGGCTAGTTCTTCCCTTTTCCACCTCCATGTGATCATCGATTATGACCACCGGCCAAACAACTAGGCGCCTTTTTGCATTTCGCGACTCAGGGATATAAGCGAGTCGAGTCTTTCGACTCTGCAAACCCCAAAATGCCGAAATGCCGAAGAGGCTTCAATCAACAATTAGCCCCCTGGGCTATGCCTTGGCCCATATGACCACTTCTCATAAGACCGCAGTCTTATTCCCTTCGGGACTTATCAATACGAGAGCTCGAACTTTTGTCAATGGAACTCCCGAATTCTCAATTTCCGATTTCCCGAAATGGCCTTTGTCACATTAGCCCTCCTGGCTATGCCCTGATCTAGGTGACCACTCCTCATAAGACCTCCATCCTATTTCTTTCGAGATTTATCAATATGAGAGCCCGAACTCTTGTCAACGAGACTTCTGAATTCTCAATTTCCGAAATCCCGATGGACTCTTCCCTTTGGAATATTCCGCGAAATCCTGGATTGCTGCCACGTGTCCTCCCTCAGATGGACGGTCCTCTTCGTTTCGCGATTTCACAACTTGCGACTCCTAGTGACACAAATCCTCTGCCAATTCGAATGCTCGATATCCAAAATACCGATGAACTCTCGATCTCTGCCACGTGTCCTCCACAGATGGATGGTCCAGATAGTTTCGAGACTTTGCTAGGTGCGAAGTCAAAATGCTCACCTTCCTCTTTTGTTTCCCAATGTCTGAATCCCTGAAATGGGTGATCTCGCGACACGTGTCCTTCCTTAATCACATGGTTTAGATCTATTTCAGGACTTCCACCATGGAGTGTCCCGAACTCTTGTCCTCGATACCTTCGAAATCCCGAATTCCGAAATCCCGATACCAACTCTTCTTTTGGGACTTTCGCCTATGTTCACAAAGGCTTAACCCTCATGCATCTCCTAACAGATCCAACGACTGTCAGGTTTTCTGAATAAGATCTGACAGTTCAGATCTGTCCCGTGCTGTGCACTCTCTTGCTGCTCCCTGGATGTGGAAAACCAACGGTCCAGATCTCTTCCTTTCTTCCATAGAGCACATCGGGGTTTCGGGTACCAGGATTTCAGGACTTGCGAAGATAAGGGTTCTTGCCCTTTGGTTTCCCGGGTGCTGAAATGCCGAAATGTCGACCGACAACCACGTGTCCCTTTGATGGACGAATGCGATCTTTACCCATGATGAAGTTTTATGATCTTTTTAGGACGATCAACGGTCACGTTCAAATCCCGTCTTTCCCAAAATTATTCACACTTAAAACTATTTCGGGGTTTCGATTATCAGGATTTTGCGACTTGTGATGACCAGGGTTCTTTCCCTTTGATTCCCTGAGTGCCGAAATGCCAAAACGCTTACCGACCGCTACATGCCCTTATAAAAGGACGGTCCAGATACTCCCACGGACCTTGGGGATCTACGGTCCCGATTTCTTCGCTACTCACAAAGATAAAAGAAAAGGGTTAAGGCATTTAATGCCCTCATTTCTTCCTCCAATCTAACGGTCATGACTGCCCTGAGACCTTCCTACAAGATCTCATCCGTTAATCGATACTTATCCACACTTTAAAACTATTTCGATATTTCTGAAATCGGGGTTTTGGGACTTGCGAGTACGAGAGGGCTCGCACTTGGATACTCTGGGTGTCGGAATGCCGAAATATCGGGATTTTAAGAGGAACATTCTTCCTCGTGCAGGATTACTAAGACTTGCACCTTCAAATCCTTTTTCAGGTTCTTGGTAAACTTTCCAAGAAGGGTGTCTCTATGGGGAGATCTATCCAGGGTATTACATGAGACAGATAAGGGTATAGATTTCCCGAGAACAGACTTGAAGTCTGAATTAGATTGGTATACATATATATAGTGATTTATAAAACATAAGCCATACGTAGTCTTTCCATTATAAGCATGCAACCACCATTTCTGGTCAAAACACCACACATACAGTCTTATACTAAAACCATTTATAATTGCACAGACTATGATCATAAATGTCAGAATATACATTTCAATATGCAAGATGTAAAACACTTATCATAAATAACACTAGATGTGATTGCAACCACTGAGAGGGGTGCTCGTTTCCACCCAACCGTAGGCTCAGCGACTCCTAACGGATTTACCACTAGCCACCCCCGAGATGAGACCACGATGCTGCAAGACTGAGTCTCTATTTGCCAGTGACCGAGAACGAAGTTTACTCTCCTTCTTCTCTGCTATCACTCACTCTGTATTTTTCCAGAGTTATCCTTTTCCTCTTTCCCTCACGTCTGCCCC
>SNQJ01S0005675.1:146973-165210 GCA_010110895.2 Picea sitchensis | reverse complement strand
GCTAGGGAGGACTGGTGTCCTCAAAGGTTCAAGTGGGTGCTTGAACACAGGGAGTTGGTGCTTCCTTCTAGTTGGTGCTAGAGAAACCAGGGAGTTGGTGCTTCCTTCTAGTTGGTGCTAGAGAAACCAGGGAGTTGGTGCTAGAGAAAACATAGAGTTGGTGCTCTCAGCAAGTTGCAAATTGCAAAATAGAGGTTGTAGCCTCATTATGAGTTGGTGCTCATATGTATGATAATGTAAAGAATGTAATTATTACTTATCATATAAAGAAAAAGAAGTTTTTACCCTGTATGGGTTTCCTCGGAAAATATTTGTCTTTGTGTTTCTCATATATGTGACTGATGCTGAATGTGCCAGTGTTTATTTCCCTTCATTATTGTGATCATCATTCAGTATTACTACAAAGAGTTTTCAAAGAAGCATAATTGTTTAAGCTCAGTAACAACTGATTCACCCCCCCTCTCAGTTGACCAATAGTTTGTTCGATCTTCCCATGTAGATTGCATTGAACAATAACCCATGGATCAATAAACTACGTTGTAACAACGGTTCTAAGGGCCCCATGACGAGTTGTGTGAACCATTGGAACAGGTCGATGTTGGTAAACAGATAACACTGGGGGGAAAAGTCATGGACATGGGATTACAGGGTGCTCAAGAGGATCCAAGATTGAATATAGAAGCAACTAGATGAAAACACAATAATCGTTGGGTAATCAGGAAATGGGGATTATATAAGTAGCATGCAGGAAGGGACGTGGTCGATAGCCATTGAATGCCACACGGTGACAAGAGTGGGCATTAACATGGATTAAATCCCTCGAATGTGGAAAAATCCACGAAACGATTGGGGAAACTAAATGAATAAACAAAAAGTTGGTAATGGTACATTAGGTCAACTTGGGAAAGTAATGAGCATGTAGGTTGTGAACCGAAAAAATGATAATTTGTTTTAATATTTAATTGACTATGACACGTAGAGACACAATGGAAAATAAAAAGGTACTAATGGATTTTAATAACCCACGTGATGACAGAAGGACATGAAATTCAAACTTCGACCACATTAAGTACGAGATGATGTGATTGAGACTTCCCTGACCACAAAGGTGATATCCAGGCTTGACGACGTGGAAAGATCTATGAGACTTCTAGGGCCAATGATAGCTAGATATGTCACCATTTAATTGACGGAAATGGAAAACAAAGACAAAATTAGAAATCCTACCTTTAACAGTCACCCCCAGAGATAGAAGCATAACGAAGCTTGATTTATGAAATAGAAAGGTAGGGCTTCAGGCGTGCACCATTCACCCATTCCGGTCGAACAAGGCCATCAAGTTGTGCTAATCAGACAACTATAGAGTCATTGATTTTGATAATGATAAAAGGTCCAAGCCAATGCATCTGAAGCTTCCCTAGATGTTTTTGATACTTGTTGTCATATAATAGCACAATCTCACATTGCACAACCAATTTATACCTTATAGGTCGATCATTCCAGGCATTTTGCTGCGATTTATCCACGGTCTAATGAAAATATGCTAAGAATCTATCTTCCTCAAGTACCATCAGTCCCTCGACCTGCTCATCAAGTGAATCATCATCTGTCATCTTAGTAGCTTACACAATGAATGAACTTGAGGTGAGAAAATCAGATGGCACAAATGCTTCTCTGACATATACCAGTTGATAATGAGTATACATGTTTAATAACTTCATGGTAGTCTGGTAGTCCCATAACACGGATGGGGCTCGCTCATCCCAATCATCCTGATTTACACAACAGACTTTAGTCGGCCCCATCTCCAATATTGTATTCAATGATTCCACTATTCTGTTAGGTTGTAGATGGTAGGGCATACTCTTATGATGCTGAATAATAAATTATTTTGTAAGGGTCGTGATAGTTTCACTGAGAAAGTGGGATCCTTGATCACTGGTCAAGCTCCGAGGACAACCAAACCATGTAATAATATTCTGAAAAATAAATCATGTTGTTGTGGTTGTAGAGAAATCCCAAATAGCCTCCACTTCAATCCATCGAGTTAGGTAATAAATTGCAGTAATTATGTATCTTGCCTTTGAATGCTTATCAGGAGGATTTATCGGACTGATGAAATTGACAACCCATTTTTCAAAGGCGTGCTATGCTCTTATAGGGTGTAGAGGTAACTCATGATGATGATGTATTTCCCACTCACTGACATACATATCAGGCCCAAGCATATTCCTTCACATATTTAAACACTGTAGGCCACTGTAATCCTACTTATAAGATCTTTCTAACAATATCCTTGCCACCAATGTGTCCTCCTGCAACTCCACTGTGACATTCCTATAGAATAGTAGGTCTTTCATGATCTAGCACACAACCATGCAAGATATTATAAAATCCCAATTTGTATAGTTGGCCCACAATCAATTGATAATCCACTGCACGAATGACGCGGTGCCTTTTATGGGTCACGAAATATTCGTCCAACATAATACCAGAGGTAAGAAATAGGGCAATGTCTGACAGGTAATCATGAATAGCCTTAATATGAAAAATATATGCATCAATGAGTTGATCATTATAGCTTCGCCACTTTCTCCTAACTCTAGTCTTGACAAATGATCTGGCCCCACATTTAGTTTACCAGGATTGACAATGACTTTAAAAGAGAAATCCTGAAATAATAACAACCATTTAGAAATTCGACCTTCTAACACAGGTTTGTTCACTAGATATTTCAAAGCAGAGTGATCAGTAAAAAACTTAAAATGACTTCCTAACAACTAATGTCTAAACTTTTTAAAATAATAAACCATTTCCAAACCTTCCCTTTCAGTTGTAGTATAGTTGCACTCAACTTGGGAAAGTTTTCTGTTGGAAACGTAGATAGGATGATCGATATTTTTCCCTTGGTTGAGTTAGGATAGCACCCAACGCAATCACATAGGCATCAATGTGTACATAAAACTCAATTTTCCAGTTAGGATAAGTTAAAATAGGTGCAGTACTCAACTTCTCTTTGAGCATGTCAAATGCTTTATCACAATCCCGAGTCCAATGAAATTTTTCAAATTTATTTAGTAGTTGTTCCAAAGGTGCAATTATACTTGCGTAATTCCCAATAAACCTTCAAGAGTATCCAATATGGCCCAAAGTAGTTTGAAATTGTTTGACAGTGTTAGGAGGAGGCATATTGAGAATTAATAAAACTTTTACAGGATCGACTAACACTCCTCCCCTACAAACTATACGTCCTAACAGATTCCCAAAGGGTACAAAAAAATATATTTTATCATATTAAGGGAAATATGTAGTTTTCAACAGTGGTCCAACATCAACTGTAATAGCCCAATGTTCTCCTTGAGTAAGTTGTACATAGTCCAATCATCCAAGTATACGTCAAGAAATTTATGAATGAAATCATAGGATGATGTGATGACGATCCGAGAGAACACTGTTGGGGCATTCTTAAGCCAAAAAGGCATAAAATTATAGGCAAATGATCCCCACTCAGTAGTGAAGGCATTATTTTTCTTGTCTTCTTTGGCGATTCGAACCTGATGGTATATGAAAAAACCATCTGTAAAGGAATATGCTTCATTTCCCATTACCTGATCAAGTACCTCATCGCTAAAGGGGGTCGTAAATGGGTCATGTACACAAGAAATGTTTAGGCTTATGTAGTCCACACAAAATCATATACCATCCATACCTTTCCTAGTTTATGATGATAGGACTGATCCATTCATCCTTATCGACATGGAAAATCACCCCAACTATCAACATCCTATCAATCTTCTTCTTCACTTTCTCTTTGAATTTGGGGTTCAGACTGTATGGAATCTGTTTAATTGGTCTTGAGTTAGGATTTAACTTGATATTCATTTACCATAGATCTCCCTTGATACATTTTAGTTCTCAAAATCTTGTAGGGAATAGGTCCTCATATTCCCGCATCAGAGTCTGTATTTTTGTCATGGTTTTCTCATCCTAGTAATCCCCTATGAAAGTTAGCTTAGGGTGGTCCTCACTCTGTATGTTTATTTTTCACAACTTTAGGGTTTTAGAATAAGATATATTAACATCATCTGACTTAGTGTCGTGCACAACTCTAGTTCCTTATGATTCTTTAAATATCAAATGCCTAAGATCTTCTAGGCTTTTGGGGTCTCTTGGGTCTCCATCAATTTTATTGCAATTCAACAAAGTTTGTGCAGGGGAGGGGTAAAGGTTATGATGAAGGAGGTATTCATGTTCATAATAGATGGTGGGAGGATGTATAGCTTTAACTTCATCAATAAAAATCATTTTCTTAATCTGTTGCAAATCTAAAGTGATTTCATGGGTCTTGCCTGAGAATAAGAAGTCTCGACTGAATTGGTTTTGAAGGAATTCCCAGCAACGGTTTGGTGTTGAGCCTCTTCATGTACATACTAAGAAGTTGTAATTTGTCCCAAAGACTAAATAAAATGATGCACCCAAAACTGAGAAGGCAGTTGCACAAATTCCCATAACCGAATACAATGCGCAACATGCTCCCTTCGGTCAAAAAACCTGTCTTATACTATAAAAGTTGAGGCTTGACTGTTTGGTTCCCGATATTTATTCAGATGAGTAATCGATGAGGGGGAACAAAGTGATATTGAATGGAACACTTTACCTCATCCCAATAAGACAAAGTACCCTTATGGGTGGCCCACCATCTAGCTAAAGAATATCTTAACACAACATCAAGTACACAAATTCTTTGTTCTGGCACAACTTTATCCTCTAACTCAACAAGAAAGTTGTGTAAATATGAAGTGTCATCATAAATAGAGTAGTCTCTAAATTATAATCCAATCCACATGGAATCTGTGATAGTCATGCAATGCCTTGAGAAGTGCTTATATCTTCCCTGTTGCCAGTGGTAAAACACTACTTTTGAATCTTCCCCTGTTGCCAGTGGTCAAACACTACTTCTAAATCTTCTCCTGCAAATTTAATACTTCACCAACTTACCGAACCATCTGCAGTGGGGTTAATGTAGTCTTCCCAATTCTCTGTAGTCAGAGTATAGAGGTGATCCAAGGTATCTTTGTCCATATTATCCTCTATCATGTCCGCATATCGAGGATCTTGGTAAGGGTCTAAAGTCTGGGTTACCTTCATACCTTCCGCTTCAAAGGTCATGATTTCCCTCTTAAGATTCATAATAGTGTAATTCTCATAAGACCAGTCGATACCCAATAGAGCAGGGTATGGGTCCTCCCCCATGATTTATATATCCTTGAAGTCGACCATTGTCTTTACGCCAACTAAGTCCACTTGAACATTTTCCAGCCTACCAATAGGATAGATACAATACTGCTTGGCCATCCACAACTAAATAAGTGATTAAAAAAGATTGGGCTTACCCATTGCTTCCCGGGTTTTCTTTGGTAGTATGTTGACGTTAGACCCCAAATCCAACATAACATTGCTAATCTCGTAGTCGTCTATGTGAGTATCTAGTTTAAATTTCCTTCTAGATATCTACTTCCTCCTTTGTATTCTACTTGTATGTCTCTCTCGAAGATGCACAAAAATTACCTCTTTCAGGTTCCCTTCAATCTCTAAAGTCCCCTTGAGTGTGTTCTGTAATGCCTTGGTGAGTTTTTAGTCATCCAGAGTGTCCGAAAATAATCAATGCCACAAAGAAATAGTTTGTGGGGATCTCGTTGGAGGATCTTTCTGTTCCACCAAATTTTCCACAAGTTTAGGTTGAAGCTCATGACTTGAGTCTATAGGCATCGGTATTGCAGGATTAGAAATCCGTTGGAATATCTCAATAGTTTCCTTAAAGAATTTTTTTTTCACAAGGGGGTCATATTTAACATCTTATGGTACCTCCTTGCGGATATTTCTTTGAGTTGATTTATCAACATCGACACCAGTCCTTGTGGTTCCTCTAATAATAATAGTAATATTGGGCACCTTTTCCCTAGTGAGAGGTCAGGGATAATAATTTATCAAGTTGACGCCTCACTTCCTTGCTCGATCTTCCTATTTTGCAATCAACTCAGGGAAATACTTGGTGGCATGGGTGTTGTTTCTATAGTGGGAACAACAAGGATGTCTCAGAATAGGACAATCTCTAGCGAGATGACCCTTCTCATCACAATTATAACACCTAGCTAGTCATCTCCCACCGTTTCACCCATCTCTGAAACCTTCACCACATCGATGTCCTCCTCCAAATCCTTGAGGATCTCCGTTGACCCTGAATGAAGACTGATCTAGTCTGTTTGTAAGAGCATCCAGAACGCGACATTTCTTGGTGGTGTGAGTAGATGACCCACATAATTCATAATAAACTTTGTTCAAGACATGGGTGTTATTTTTTAGGGTTAGGAAGTGCCTTAAGGAATTCTCGCGACCTTTACAAATTTCACAATATTCATTATTCTAATTACCCTGATGGTTTGGGAAGGCATGGTAACACACATGGCCATGGAATGACATTGTAGTTGTGACTTGCGCAACCCCTCTAGATGGTCCTACTCGTGGAGCCACCATCAGTTGTGGAGGGGATCCTGCACCCCTCAGTATGGGAAATTCAATCGATTTATGACCCTCAGTATAGAAACCAATACACCAAACCTATGGGTAACTTTCTCTGGGAATGGTCAGTTCTTCAATTTTTTCAGTTAGTGTAGATATCTGAACTTGTAATTGCATAATATTATATTCATTGCAGGGTCTTATCACCTCCAAGCTACCAGGATATCCCGCCATCGCCTTGATTTTCATATCCTTTTCTAAGGCTTCCCCCAAAACGGCTATCCTCTGTTGGGTTAATGAAATACGGGTTAATGGTAAAATTCCTTGAATGAACCATTCCCGCTAGTGGTATTCATCGATGGGGTTTGCTAATTTCCCTATTGCATCTTTAAACCTTTGGTTATACTCCCAAGAAAATTCCCCATCTCTCTGTTTAATCTCCTTCAACTTAGAGAGGGCATGTTGTTCTGATTAGGGTAAATGAAATTATGCTATGAACCATTGTTTGACTTGAGCAAGAGTGAAAGCTTATCCTTTAGGATTTTCTGGTTCAATGGATTTCATATACCATTTCAAAGCATGACCTCTCAAGGTGGTCTGAAAGTGGACTAATTTATTAGCATCCAAAGTCCCACGAGACCACCAGATGGCCTCACAAAGGAACCAATGCTATTCGACATCCTCATACCCTTTACCCCAAAATTCTAGGTATTGGGTGAGAGAACTAATGTTTGATGTGCCATGGAAGGACTTGGGGAACCTATCAAGATAAATTCTAAAGGTCCTGGTTGTAATAAAATTAAATAACTTGCCACACTACTACGAATACTACCTCTCGAATTGGTTGGACTAGAATGAGGAGAAATAGCAAAAATCATGGGAGAGTTTATTGTATAATTTACCAGATTTGAAGATTGCATTGAGGGATTGGGTGATCTAATGTTGGTTCATATGTCTTTGGGATGAGATTCTTTAACCTGGGGGTTCACATTAGAAGGCCATATCGTATCAGGTACTGTAGGGTACTTCACATCTTCAGGCACTGTAGGAGATGGTTCTACCGCAACTTCTTCAAAGGTTACAACTAAGTCTTTTTAGTCGGTGATGACTCCTATCTTAATTCTTTCTTTCGAATTTTATTCACCTCATCTAATCCCTCTATAATTCTCTCCTTTCTCTATAAATCTCTCCTTCAACCATCAACTGACTAGCCTCCCACGTGTCCGCAAGTCCCTTAGCTTATCTAATTCTCTTTTATGACTCTTCTAGAAGTCAATCTTCTTTTGCGATTGATTAGGCCTCTTCATCAAATTTTGCATATGTTTTTGCCACCTCCTTTCAATCATTGTAGCCATTTTCTGAGCCCGTTCGTCTTTTGTAGTCTTATCATGATGAGCCCCCATACCTCAATAAATTTTGTGTCCTAAATCATGAACCTTCACCTGAATCACCCACCCCTCATGCACAAGGGTTTTACACTACCATTTCAAACGAATGAACCAAAAACATTCCCTCTTCCACCAACAAGATCTTAATCCATAACGAGATTTCTCGTAGTAAGCTTCCTCAGGTTCCCTTATAGAATATTTCTTCTGCCTTTGAGAAAGACTGGTGGTTCTCTATGACAAACTCAATAATGTATCACTCCAGGGTAGTCAGTACCCATAAATACACAATTGGAGCAATCTGGTGATTCAGATTGTGAAGAGCGATTAACTTCTCAACAATCCGATTAAATATTTTCTTGACACGATCTTTAAATTCTAGTTCTTCTTGTAACTGGTCGAGCCATTGATGGACCTCTTCTAAGAATTGGATCCATAATATTTCATACTGGTCTCTTGTAGTTTCAAAATAAAAACAACTTCCATGACAACCCTCAAAATTTTCTTTCGTAGCTCAGCTTCTTGAAATATAAACTTGTCACACCTTCTTTCCCACCAATTCGTAATATCATATTTAAAAAGGTGATGTTGCATCCTTTGACAACTCACTTAGAAACCAGGTCTCGACAACAAAACTATTTGTTGGCATGAAATTGGAGACCGGGGTTCTCAGAGGTTACCAACAAAGATACTACTGTAGTCTAGTATCATTGGCATATTCAACCTTCTGTAAGCGAAGGAGGTCTGACCCGAAGCATTGCCAAGACTTGTGTGTAATAAAGTGAGTTAACAAGGACACACCATCTGATCTAGTGTAATACAAGGTAGATTCGTACTTAAATTTAAACGATTATATCATTAGAAGTATAAACCAGGTTATGCATTCGTTAATCCATGCTGCATAGCATAAAGATAAGTGCATACATCAAAAAATATTGTTAAACAATATCACAACTAGCAACTACAGAAAGCAAGACAGGTCTTGCAAAAGAAAGATCATGCATTCATCCATGTAATAACAAAATTTTGCATGCTTGAATAATCCATTTTGTATTATCATATCACAGAGTGGTGTACATGGAGTATTTATTTCATATCAAGACTTATACAATATAACCAATTACAAAAGAAGAATATGAATCGAGCAACAACAGTCTAACACTTATCAATAATAATGTCAGATCTCAGAATTAGCTCATTTACTTAACAATTAGGCAACAACATAAACAATAACATCTAAGAAACAACAATAGTGAGGATAAGCAATTATTCCTTTCCTATTACATTTCCCCCAATTTGTATCATTCCCTTGGCTGCTTGTTGATTTTGCTTCTATTGTTTCTTGATTCTGTTTCTATTTCTTTCTTGCTTTGTCTTTTCCTGCGCTCGAAGCTTCTATACCTTTCTGCTTCTTCCTCTAGGTGGCATCTAATTTGTATTCACTATTGGTATGATGGTATACATCTTTCCACTCAACGTAGCTACTTTCCACTGCTTCTATCCTTCCACTACTTTGCTATGCTTTCCTGCAAAACGGTGATCCTTCTGCAAAATAGAACATTCTCCAAAATGAAGGGCTCAACAGTTTCAAGATGCACCAAAAGAAGTTCATGTGCAAGTAGTGAAAAACATATTCAATTATCTAAAGGGAACCTTGGATTTCATCTTGTGGTACTCAATATGTGAATATTTTACTCTAAAAACATATACAGATGCAGATTGGGCAGACAATGTTGATGATAGAGTACAAGTGGAGGAGCATTCTTTCTGGGAAATAGTCTAGCGTCCCGATTGAGCAATAAATAGTCTTTAATTTCTCTATCCACAACAAAGGTCAAGTATATATCATCAACAACATGTTACACACAAGTTCTTTGGATGAATCAAACTTGGAAATATATTAGGGTAGAATATGATCACCCAATCTTAGTAATTTGTGACAACACAAACACAATAAATATTTCAAATAATCATGTTAAGCACTAAAAAACAAAGCATATTCCAATCAAGTATCACTTCTTAAGAGAACAAGTAGCAGAACAAAATGTCAAGTTGGAATATATTGTCACTAAATAATTGATTGTGGAAATTTTCACAAAACCCCTTCTCAAACAGACATTTGAATATCTCAGACAAAAATTGGGAGTAATATCCATCTCATCAAAAAGTTATTAAGAAGAAGAAAAAGTTCGGGGGGAGCATACATTTTCCATTGATGTCAAAGGGGGAGAGTTGTAGACAGAGGGGTAATTATTTCTATACCTAGTGGACTATGTGTTTCATTGCAAGATTGCCATCAATGAAAAAGGGGAAGATTGTTGAAATTATTATCATTGATGTCAAAGGATTAATGATGTCATTAATGTCATATTACGAAATTACAATACACACAACATTTCCAAGATTGATTTATATATATAGGTCTACAAGTATATTAAGAAAGGGGTGCATGTGAAAAAGTAAAATGTGAAATGGTGGTTTCAAACCCATGGGTTTGGGGTATTTTCCCATGGTTTGTGGTATCTTCCCATGATATTGGAATTTATTTATTTAATTAAGGGACATGTCCCTTCATGAAGGGTTATGAAAAAGTATAAAAAAAGAGAATTGAGAGAAAGTAAGTGTGCAAAAACTATGTTAGCAAAGATTGAATTGCGAAATCAGTTTCAAGGCATCTTGGCATTTTTGCAATAATGCTTTTTCTAGGACATTTTAGACCCTGCAATTAGGAAGAGATGAAGAAGAGATATTGGTGCCCCTGAGTTAAAAATATCATATGCTATTTTCCCACACTTTCGGATATATGCCCTTTTGAAGTTAGGGTTCCTGAATGCTCCAAAAATCAGTTTCAAATAGGTCAGCTTGGCACTTTCACTATAATTCATTTTTTGGGATGTTTTGGACCCTAATAGTTTGTAGAGAAAGAGGAGATATCTTGGTGTACATGTGGTAAAAATACAATATGTTGGTTCTCTATACTTTCATAGATATGCCTTATGGGATTTAGGGTTCCTGAATGCTCCTGAAATCAAATTCGAACAAGTAAGCTTGTTACTTTTTGTATAACTTATTTTCTGAGATGTTTCAGAACTTGATATTTTGTAGATATAGGGGAGAGATATTGGTGTACATGTGGTAAAAATTTCATAATTAGATTTGAAAAAATGGATACGTGGCATGTTGTACAAGTTAATTCTTGGTAAGAGGCCCAAAACAACAAGCTTTGGGAAAGTTGTCTTTTGGAAATTCAAATTTTGGTTAGACCTGGTAAGGGAAGAAGTAGTGAGCATACCTGGTAAAGGCAGAAGCATCAAGTAGACATAGTAAAGGTAGAAGCAATTAGTAGACCTGGTGAAGGAAGAAATAGCAAGAAGATCGGTTTCAATGGAGTTTATGATAGTTATGACAATTTTAAGTAAACATACCTTTGAAACCCTGATTTGGAGTTTGTCCCACTATTCAACCTTCCTTCTGATGTATTTATGAAATTTATACCCCCATGAGTTTGAAAATGTGACCTATAGTACTCTAAAATGTCTTCTATACGATGCCATAGGTCTAACCAAAATTGGATGGGCCAAGTCAAAGTTAGGGTAACTTTCCCAAAACTTGCTGAATTTTGGTATGTTCTGGTGATCGAACGTTACACCATGCCACATGCCCAATATTTGATATATTATTTTGAAACTTGTACCAAAAATACTACAGTATTTCCTCTTTCCAATGAAACTAGTCTCACAGGGTGTATCTTCGAAAGTACAACAACCCAGAAGCTGAAATTTGTACCATATGTACCTGGATATGTCTTGTAAATAGCCTGTAAGTTTCTCTTTTTGGTGGCCCCCAAAAAATATTATAATGAAAATTCCAAGATGACTTGATTGAGGTAGAAAAACCCTAGGATCGATGCTCTGATACCAAATGATTAAAATGTCATAAAAAAATAGAAGTACATAACATGTGCAACAATGTGAGCATGGAGCACAACTCCAAGATAGATAAGTTACACAATAAATCCCTAAATAATAGGAGAACCTCCTCCAAACAACCAATTACATTCGTACTTCACAATTCACTTGTCTCCAATAATGAATACACAATCTCTATATATACCTATTCACACTTGCACATGAGGCCCCTTTGCTATTAGGATGACCCTATTGTATATATATTTACACATTACAGGTACATTTAGGCCCATATATGCACCCCCCCCCCTCTTGTGGTCATATCAAATACATTTAGCCTTATATATGCTCCCCTTGGGTCATAACAGATGTGTTGTACCACCATTCTGCCAAAGGAAACCACTTAACCCATTATGTTTATGTATCAGATGCAAAGCAACAAAGATACCCTTCTAGAAATTTATTTACAATCTCTATTTACCGATTGGATTGAGGATGGTAACATGATCTATGAGCCAATTGAGTACCCAAACAAGAAAATAATTTAGTCCAAATTTTTTAGTGAAAATTGGATCTCTGTCACTTACAACGATCTTAGGGATTCCATGTAGCTTCTGAACTATTTCCATGAATGTTGTGGTTACTCTACTTTCTTTAAAAGGATAATAAAAGGAGCATACTGTATGAGTCGATACATTACTACCATGATGACATTATTTCCTTCAGACTTGGGTAGAACTATAATAAAATACATTTAAACCTCTTCCCAACGTTGACTTGGTATAGCTAATGGTTGTAGGAGACTTGGGATATTGATCATCTCTCCATTATTTTGTTGGCGAACCACACATTCAACCATAAAATTTTGAACATAAGTTTTAAGACATTCCTAGAAAAAGTGCTTCTTGTTCCCGTGGTAAGTAACCTTAAATGTCCTCCTATAGGAGAAGTGTGCAATTCCAAAAGGACCTTCTGTTTGAGTTGGTAATTCTTAAATAAATATAAGCAATCTTGATATGACTGTAAATCATTATTCCACACAAATTTATATAATGCACTTGGGTCTTCTTGTATTTTTTGAATGATCTTGCATACCTTTTGACCTTGCTTCCATTATATCCTCGCTTCTTCTACCCAATTAGATTGTGGAATGGAAATAGCACACAATAAACCCTATGTGTCTTTGTCTTTCCTTGAAAGTGCATATGCCACCATATTTTGTTTTCCTTTTTTGTAGATAATTTAAAAGTCATAACCTAGCATCTTTGTAACCCATTTTTATTGCTCTTCTGAATATAATTGTTGTTCCAAGAAGTAATTCAAACTATCATGATCTGTTTTTACCTTGAAGTGTCTTCATATTAGGTAATGGCGTCATTTCTTAATTGCATGTAATATGGCCAAAATTTCCTTTTCATAAATGGGTTTGAGTAAGTTCTTTCCTTTAAGATGGATAGTTTCAAAGGCAAGGGGCATTCCTTTTTGCATTAAAACTACACCAATGCCATGTCTTGAGGCATCACATTCCACAATAAAGGTTTTTGTGAAATCAAGTGTGGCTAGGATAGGATTTGTAAACATAGCCTCCTTAATCTTTTCAAAATATTTGGTTGCTTCTTGAATCCAATTAAATGCCTCCTTTTTCAATAACTTTGTTTTAGGTGTTTCTATTTGACCATAATTCTTGAAAGAATTGCGGTAATATCCTATCGGTCCTAAGAATCCTCTAAGATTCTTGAAGGTTTTTGGAATTGGCCATTCCATCAGAGCTTCAATTTTGTTAGGGTCCACTTTGACACCTTCATGAGATACAATATGACCCAAATATTCCACTTCTTAAACCCCAAAGGAACACTTGGAAGGATTTGAATATAGTTGTTTCTCTTCCAATAGTTTCAACACCATGTCAACATGTTGTACATGTTCTTCCCATGATTTGTTTTAGATTAGTATATCATCAAAAAATACTAACACAAATTTTCTAAGTGAGGGTTTGAAAATATAATTCATCAAGCATTGAAATGTTGAAGGTGCATTAGTTCGACCAAATGGCATCATCAAAAACTCATAATGAGCTTCATGTGTTCTATACATTATTTTGGGAAGGTCCT
Source organism: Picea sitchensis (assembly GCA_010110895.2). Classification (NCBI taxonomy): domain Eukaryota; kingdom Viridiplantae; phylum Streptophyta; class Pinopsida; order Pinales; family Pinaceae; genus Picea; species Picea sitchensis. The sequence goes on along the minus strand of SNQJ01S0005675.1, from coordinate 151,287 downwards.
CTTGCCTCATTTTGATTTGATGATATCTAGAGCAGAGATCCAACTTAGTAAACAAATATTTCTCCTTGCAATTCATCAATGATAAGAAGAGGAAACTTGAGACGGATCAGACGGTAAAGACGGTACCTTTCTCCAAGTGTTGGGAGGAGGTCTTGTGGTCGAACCCTGCTGAGTCTCCGGGATGGACTTTGTAATGGATGTTATGTAAAATGTTTATATACTGATGAATATAAACGAGAAACTTTCCCGTGGCAAAAAAAGAAAAAGAGGAAACTTATCTTTAACGATAATTTTGTTGAGCTGTCTATAATCTGGACACATGCACCATGAACCATCCTTTTCTGTAACCATCATTACCGGTGAAGAGAAAGCACTTTGGCTAGGTTGAATGATGCCAACCTATAACATATATTGAAGCACACATTCATTCTCACTCTTTTGTTATAACATATATTGAAGCACACATTCATTCTCACTCTTTTGTACATACTGCACTGGCAATTTAATATTAGGTGGTACACTTCATGGTTGTAAATGAATAGCGTGGTCATGATCTTGAGTAGGAGGAAGACCCCTAGGAATCTCTTCAAATACCTTGGAATGATTGTCGATCACTTTTTGGATATGAACTGAAACATAAGGTCTAGATGTTTGAACATATAGTGAGCATAATTGTGCATGTACACCATGGTGTCCCTTTTTGAGTAAATTTTGTCATGTAGTTAGAGATTATCACTTTAGAGGGATTCCCTTGGATACCTCTAAGTTCAATTTCCTTTCCTTCTGAGGAAAATATCATGAAAAGTTCTTGAAAATTAAGAGCCACTATTCCCAATGATTGTAACCTTTGGACCCCTAATACAACATCAACACCACCCATTTGGATTGCAATCATGAGACCATCCGATAAATATTCCCCCATATTTAACTTAATACTATGGAACCTCCATCTACAACCATTACTTGAAACTCTGGTGCTGGAAATACAAAGCAATTGAGAACTTTTTCTAATTTGTAATTAATGAAGTTATGGGTGCTACCATAATTGATCAACATTGTTACCTTTTTCTTTTCGATATATCCTTCTATATTAAGGGTTTGTGGAGTACCGATGCCAACAAATGCATGACAAGATATGGTTGGAGTAGTCTCTTCTAGTTATATATCTTGCAATGGTTCCAATTCTTGATCTTCTTCTTCTTCACAAACTATGTAGAGTAATTTCTTCTCACCAAATTTATACCCCTCACTATATTTTATATCATAATTGAAACATAGTTCCTTTTCTCTTATTTCATCCATTTGATAATGTTTCAACCTTGTAGGTTGAGTGAGTTTAGGAGAGGGAGCATGGTTCTCTCTATAGTTGTTAGAGATCACTCGTCTAGTAGCCATATTTTTACTTTCAACTTTCCTTGCCATATTGAAATCTGCTCTACGGATTTAGGTTTGAATAGATCCACCTCATGTTGAATTTTCTCCTTCAAAGTGCCCATCAATATACTTAAAAAATTATCCCCTCAAATGTTCTTTACCCTAAGACTTAGTATTGAACCTCTTTGTCGAAGTTCTATCAATTGAATAAAGAATGTTTTGCTCTTAATGTCCCCATATCGTGCTATCAATTCATCCATAAAACAAGACCAAGATAGAATATAATCATTTTTTCTTTCACAAAGACATTGATACTAGAAAAATTGATCGTTTTATAAATACAAGGATGCAAGAGTTACCTTTTGTAAGGTTGGAACTTGGTGTAGATCAAAGAATTATTCCATATGGAATATCCATGTTATAAGATATTTACCATCACACTTCCTCATATCAATATTGGGAATTAAGTTGTTCCTTGGTGTTGAGTGGAACCCTTGATGATGTGGATCTTAGATTGATGAATACTCATGCTTCTGGAACTCAATATTTAAGTTCTTAATATTTTCATGATTTTCCTGTCCCTTGATATCTCCTTTAGGGAATCTCCTATCTAGGGTATGTAAGATGGAATTTTGTAATTGTTCCATCCTTTTATCCATGTTTTGATTAAAATAATAATACTCTATTTTCTCATTATCACAAATTTTGGATCACCAAAAACAAATCTTCCAATTAAAAGTTATGCCAATTGTAAGTGATGTACCTTTAAAACCCTAATTTTGAGACTATCTTGTTGGTTGACCTTTGTCCTGACGTGTCTCTAAAATTTCAGCCCCTCTAAGTCTGAAATTTCAGCTTGTAGTACCATAATATGTCTTTTCTGTAATGCCATAGGTCTGACCACAATTTGATGTGCCAAGAAAAAATTATGGTAACTTTCAAAAAATTGTTGATTCATATCCCTTTCTAAATAACAAACTTGTATGGAATTCCATGTCTCCAATTTTTCAGATCTGGTTTTGAAAATTTTACTTGAAATATTATAGTCTATATTCTTTCCAAAGGAACTAGTGGCACTCAATTTGGAATTACGAAGCTTCAAATATGACACTTCTACCAAGAACACTTGTTTGAGACTAGTTTTAGGACTAGCCAAATAACCCTAATTTCCACAGTCTTTATCTCATAAAGTGAAACAATTCAAACCCTAAATTTTTTACCACAAGTACTTCACAATTTCTCCTCAGGATCCAAAAAATTTCACAGTCTCAAACCCTTGCTAAAAAATGTTATAGCAAAAATTCCAAGATGACTTGTTTGAAACTGATTTCAGAACTAGTCACAAACCCTAACTTCCATACGCTATATCTATGAAAGTATAATGAAATAATACCTAAAATTTGTACTAGGTGTACTTCACTATGTATCCTCAATTACTTGAAAATTTCACACTTTCAAACATCTTTGAAAAATGTTATAGCAAAAATTCCAAGATGAATCGGTTGGAATCGATTTAAGGACTAGCCACAAACCCTAAATTCCATAGGCTATATCTTAGAACGTTTAGTGAACCAATACCTAAAGTTTTTACCAAACATACTTAGTTATTTATCCCCAGTCTCCTAAAAATTTCATAGTTTTAAACATCTCTAAAAAAACGTTATAGCGAAAATTCCAAGATGACTCGCTTGAAGGAGAAAATCCCTAGGATTGTATGCTCTCATACTAAATGTTAGGAGGCAAACTCCAAAAATAGTCAATGAATAATCTATTTCGAGGGAGAAACCTCATTTTTCAATAAATTAAATGAAAAAGACAAGATGAGATGATCCTAAAACTAGGTCTCCTTGGTATATATAGGAGACCAAGGATACAATTACAATTAAAAGGTCTAGCTGACAATATTGATATAATAATAGAAATACAACAACTCAATATCTAGGGATTTACATGAGGCTTTATGCTTAACATGGGCCTTTATCTAGGGGCTTAACACTATTACTGAATCTTCAACCAAAGGTCTCATACAAATGCATGCTCTATATGTGACCTTTCCTTGGCTTGTTTTTTCAGGTTGCAACCTTAGTCAAACTATTGGTTCCGGATCTTGTGGATTAGGTGACATGAAAGGCCCTAAATCCCTCACTCATTTTGATTTCCTTTCTTAGCGGGTGGCCCAATGTTATCTCAACCTTGTTGGCATCATTTTCACATTAGTGGGTGATTGTTGGTTGTGGTGATTTGGTGGTTTGAAATCCCTTTGCCAAACACTTGTATGGGATCCACATGAATGTTGATTTTATTATTTCAAGTTTATATCTCAGTGGAATTTTCTCTTGATGGAATGAACTGCATTCTATTACGACATAGGGATTGCATTATCCATATCATTAAAAATGGTTTATGGGGTTTGATTTGATAGTAGATATTGTTCACTTGATTGTAGTTTTTTGTTCTATGGAATAAACCATAGCTCGGGTCATATTATATAGTTGTTGTGGCATACCCCTCTATTATTAATAGGAGTGATGTGCATGAGAAACATAGATTTTTGTTGGTGCATTCACAACATTATATTTATGCAAAAATGTTGTTTCCTTGTATATATAGTGATTTTTTTTTTCTTGGGGATATTTTTCCATCTAATGAAGTATTTTGAAACTATGTAAACTTTCCCTTTATTATTGACTTCTCAGAGCTATTCTTGTTGTACAAGATAAGTCAACTGAGNGATTGTTGGTTGTGGTGATTTGGTGGTTTGAAATCCCTTTGCCAAACACTTGTATGGGATCCACATGAATGTTGATTTTATTATTTCAAGTTTATATCTCAGTGGAATTTTCTCTTGATGGAATGAAATGCATTCTATTACGACATAGGGATTGCATTATCCATATCATTAAAAATGGTTTATGGGGTTTGATTTGATAGTAGATATTG
>SNQJ01S0005675.1:126529-139694 GCA_010110895.2 Picea sitchensis | reverse complement strand
AATACATTTAACCAATAAATATACAATCACATAAATGAAACAGTGACATAGTGATTTTTCATGAGGAAACCCAAAAGGGAAAAACCTCTTCTTCTTATGAATGAAAGGAAAGCTCCAAATCCTCTTTACATTCTTATTTTATCTGAGCTACAACCCAGATGAGGCTGCTACCTCTATTTCTTCAGCACCTACTGAATGGAAGCTACAACTCCCAGATGTACAAGCACCAACTTGTACATGAGACTTTTACAGTCTCCCCTTACTCCTCCCTACCACCCTGGAATCCTTCTCTGTCACTAAGAACCTGCAAACCAACTCTTTATCTTCTCTGGCAAATGATTTATCATTCAAGTCCTCTCTGTTTATATAATCATATCAAAATCCATTCTTCTCCCCTTGATCTCTGCTATATCTTCATCATTTCTTCTCACTGTCCCTGTATGATTTTATTTCGGTTTTATATTCATTTACATAAATTAATTTTACCTTAGAGCTACGACTATACCATTAATTCCATACGCACCAACGCCACACAGTCACTGCGTGTTTCTTTTTATCTTCTACAACCCCTTCGGTTACCCCTCAAATCCCTAGAACAATGCTTCAACAACTGAAACGCCAACCGTCCAAGAACCATGATTCGGTTCTGCTAACTGAATTGTAACTAAACAATTAATCGTGAAGAGAAACAACAGCCCTTCGATCAAATTTCCAAGTATCCAACACCATTAGATTACAAGCACAGGGTCTCTCGTTGATTTCGCCATTTTGCATTTCGGTATTTCGGCATTTCAACATTCCTGTGGTGAGGAGTCTCGACACTCCAAGTCGCAATCCCTAAAATGGAGCCAGATCAACAGTCCACAAAACTTCATAATCTAATCCCTTCTTTTCTTAATTGAACGACTGACGAGATTTCAACGTTTTTCCCTTCGAGTCATCATGACTCCAACATTATAAAATTCATGATCAAAAAATATTCAAAGTGATCGGACGGTTCACATAACCCACTGAGATGGACGTTTGACAGGATTTCAGAGTTTTGCCTTTTGGGTTTTTGAGACTCACAATAGTCCCTTTCGGCATTTCAGAGTTCGAGACTTCGTGATGGTGGAGTTTCTACTTGCTATGTAAAACCTCGAAATAGAAAGTTCCAATGTGATGTAAACCTATTGACGTCACACGTGGATTGACATGTGCTGAATAGTTGCCATGTGTCACTCTGATTCGTGACTTACATGTGCCTAAAATGTTGAATAAGCTTGACACTTGTCATTTCCTGATTGTGCCATGTGTCCTTAGCTAACGTGGTTTGCTGACATGGTTTGTTGATGTGTCTGTTTCATGATTTCGAGGTTCACTACTTCAAAGGTTAAAGTTCCTTTGATCTTTTATTTCCTGGTCTGTGAAACTCCGAAATGGAGTCTTTGACATGCTTTGATCTTTCGCATTTCGCGATTTCATCATTCTTGTCGTGAGTGCCCTTGACACCTCCAACTCTCGGTATCCGAAACTACGAAATGGAGATTAAGTCATGGTTTTGCATTTTGCGATTTCATCATTCTTGTCGTGAGTGTCCTTGACACCTCCAACTCTCGGTATCCGAAACTCCGAAATGGAGATTAAGTCGTGGTTTCACATTTTTCGATTTTCTGCCGTGAGTTGCTTCCTTGACTCCTGGAGTTTACGCTTCTGATCTTGCCATGCGATCATCGTTGCGCTGCTGTTCTTGCCACTTTCTCTTGTTCGTCATCGTCGGTTTGAGCTTGCCATCAATGAAAAACAAATACTCTTCCTTCTGTCTGCCCGTAATAAATATGCCAACAACTTCATGTTTCTGTATGTTGAGAGACATGCTGATCTCCAAATTAGGAACCACCGTCCTTGTGAAAACTGATCCATGGTTCCTGTGTAAACTGACCAATAAACTCCCCCTTTGACATTTTAAAGTTTGACATTAATGACAAAACCAAGCCCTGTGCAAACTGTCCTACTGTGTAAACTGCCCTGTGCAAATTGCCCTACTATGTAAACTGCCCTGTGCAAACTGCAAGCCCTGCAAACAATTCTTGCTTGCACTATTTTTTGGAAGTTTGATCCGGATTATTTTTATAATGAAATGAAATCAAAGATATTACAATGAAATAGACATAAAAATTTCCAAGATCAAAGAAATACAACAATACATTATTTATATTAATGAAAGAAATGCACAGAGACTATAAAAATACAAACTGCAAGAATTGCTAGAATTGTGGCAGCTTTATCTCTGAGAAGAGATGTGACGACTACCTCATTTGCAAGAAGATGATTACAATGAGGCTTTGAAGGCCTTGTTATGATAAACATGAATGCAAAAACCCTAGACATCCAAAAACCTAACCCTAGGAGATGAAGCACCAAAAGTCACATAGGCCCCGTTGGGGTAAGTTAGTACATTAACTTCCCGAGGTCATAACGTTTGCATACGATCTTCATTTTAGGCATTTGATAGCCCGTTGGAAAGGTATTTTTGAGAAATACGCATTACACCATCAAAACATGACTTCGTGTATAGTTTGACTATGGCAAGCCAAAAAAAATTGTTTAGGGCTGTAAAACGGCCTTGGAAGTACAAAAAATGTACTGACATGAAAACTTCCAAAATAAGCCAGTTGGAATAGGTGGGAGGCCACAAATATCCACTTGGATGTTGTGTAGGGATTCAGGACAACCCCAAAAGTGAAGAACCCACAATTACAAAGAAATACCCCCATTACAGAGAAGCATGCAGAACTGAAAATTGTCAAGATGAGCCAGTTGGAATTTGGAACTGGTTGGTGGCCACCAATATCCACCTGGATCAATCCTCCCCCCTTAGGAAGAAATGGTCTCCATTGTGTTGAGTGCTTGGGGAAGAGAGGAAAACATTTTCTGAATCTTAATCTTGGTGAGTTGCGTGCCTTATTGGAGAAGTTGCAGTGCTTGGTCTGTGGAAGGTTGTCACGAACCTATTGCTAGCAAGGTTGAATCTGTTCCACCAACATGTTGTCTCTGGGCTTGATGGGGCATTATGTAGGCACCATTATAGGTGAAGAAACAATATCTTCTTTCTCTTCTGCAATCTTCTTCTGTTGGATAGAAGGTGCTGAGGCTGCAGTGGTTGTAGTGGCCTTTTGTGCATCCTTTGAATAAACTATGAAGAGGATGAATTTTTCAATATGAGAGATTACCTTGCGACACTATTTTGGTGGAACAGTAGTAGGAACTACCTCTAGTATCCTGTAGAGATGACCCCCTAGAGTAATAATGACACTACGGGGTCGAGACTCATAAATAATACGACGTTTCCACATATATGGTTGGCACAAAAAAACATCACAAACATCAAGAGGGGAAACATCACACACTACCTCATCCTTGAAGGGTTGGATGCCATAAGATAGGTTGTACTAATCACTGACACGAAGATCTCATCCCTGGTGAAGCCATCCAATGTTGTATGGCTGCAGGTGTGGTTTTCTAAACAACCCTAACTATTTGAGGACCGCAATTGATATGAGGTTCTTCTGGCTACCACTATCAACAATGAAATGCAATGGGGTCCCCTTCACCCACATTTATGAATGGAAGAGGTTCTCCCCCTCTTCAGGATCTATTTGTTCATCTGGTTGAATTGTTGTAGTCACAACAATAGAAGTGGGGTCCGCGTCGATGATTTGTTTGTTTTCAATAATTTCTAGATCAGATTCTTAATCAGGGTTTGGATCCTTGTCCTTGACATTGGCCACTAATGATTGTTTCGAGCAAAATTCATCGGTATTGTGCCAGGGGATTTTGTGGAAGTCGCACCACTTCCCAGTGTCATTCTTAGTCTTTCCTTTACCAATATTTTGTTGTGTCTTGGAATGGTTGTTGGGAGGCTGTTGGTTAGGTTCATCTTTACCGTGCTTTGGTTGTTGGGGATTTGTAGAACCGAAATCCCATTTGTTCTAGTGCCTAAATTTATACTCAATTTTGACAACATATCGATAGGCATCTCCCAATGATGAGATGTTTAGGAAATCCATTTCTGTTTGGATGTACCTATGCATAGCCCCACAGTATTTCAGAACCAGATGCGGATCAAATTCTTTGATACCCACCTTGGTGTACAAGGTATGGAAAGTATTTGTTAACTCCGACACTGTTTAGATCTTCTCTTGCCACAATGTGGTCCATCTCATGTACTGGTCTTCATAGTTATCAATAGGGTAGTATTGTTCCTTGATCGCATCCACAAAAAAATCCCAAGTGGGATCAACCCCATATATTCCATATTCTTGTGTGGAACTTTTCTCCCAGTAAGTTTTCTGCCAATGTTTGACATGGGGGAGAGTCTTTAGGAGTGAGAAGGTGATCTTTTCCGTGTCAAAAAAATTATGAACAAAGAAATAACCTTCTAGTAGATTTAACCATTTTTCTAAGGCATCCGCATCTATCTGACCTTCAAATATGAGAATATCGAAATTAACTTGTACCTTGAAGGGAGAGGTTCCTCCAAAGTGGCCACTTCATGAAGATGTACCTGTTGCTATCGATAGACATTGAAGGATGTGGGAAAAATTCTCCATCATTTTGTCCCTCTTTCGCGCGAGATCTTGCTCAAGCAACATGTTAATATAATATTCAGATTCATTGTTTTTCTTTTTTGCTGCCATAGAGGGTTTCTTGGGCGTGCGAGAGCGATTTTCCTCAAGAGAGACAATCTCGAGACCCAACTTGCTATACCCAGACCTCGTCGGGGACATGCATTGAAAAACAATCAAGAGCAACCTGATCTGATACCACTGATCCATATTATTTTTTGAATGAAATGAAAACATAGATATTACAATGAAATACACATAAAAATTTCCAGGAACAAAGAAATACAACAATACATGATTTCTTTTAATGAAAGAAATGTACAGAGACTGTAAAAATACAGAGTGCAAGATTTGCTAGAATGATGGCATCTTTATCTCTGAGAAGAGATGTGATGAATACCTAATTCACAAGAATATGATTACAATGAGGCCCTAAAGGCATTTTTATGATAAACTTGAATTCCAAAACCCTATACATCCAAAAACCTAACCCTACGAGATGAAGCGCCAAAAGTCACGTGGGCCCTGTTGGGGTAAGTTAGTACATTAACTTTCTAAGGTCGTAACTTTTGCATACAATCTCCATTTTAGGCATGTGATAGGCCGTTGGAAAGGTATTTTCGAGAAATACGCATTATTCCATCAAACTATGACTTTGTCTATAGTTTTATTGTGGCAAGCCAAGAAAATATTGTTTAGGGCCCCAAAACGGCCCTGGAAGTACATAAATATGTACTGACATGAAAACTTCTAAAATAAGCCAGTTGGAATAGGAGAACGACCATCAATATCCATCTAGATGTTGTGTAGGGATTCAAGACAACCCTAGAAGTGCAAAACCCACAATTACAAAGAAATGTCCCCATTACAGAGAAACATGCTGAATTGAAAACTGTCAAGATGAGCCAGTTGGAATTTGGAACCGGTGGGTGGCCACCAATATCCACCTGGATCAAAGTTGCATGCATGTATTCTTGTGTTGTGGCTGAAAATAGGGTTGTAGGTGATATGACCCCAAGGGGGGAATATATGGGGTTAAATGTATATGAAATGACTATTTTACCAAGAACACATGTTTGAGACTTTCAAGACTAGTGAAAAAACCTAATTTCCACAACTTGTAATTTGAAAAGTATAGTGAATCAAAATCTAATTTTTTTACCATAGGTATTATTCTATGTCTCCTAAGCCTCCCAAAAATTTCATAGTCTGAAACCTAACTTTAATGGATATGAAGATAATGATGAAATCAATCCCATGGAATGGTTGAGAATGATAAAGAAAACTGATTTGAGTCCTTTTGGGGTAGCTTTTTCTTTTCGGGGTGAAGCTTCTAAGTGGTGGAATAGACTTGATTAAGATACTAGATTTTACTCCACATGGGAAGAATTTGAAAAACTGTTCTCAAATAAATGGATCAAGGATACAAAAATGGAGGAGATGCACAAAATTCAAGATGAATTAACTGGAGATAAATAATTTTTCTCCAAATTGCATATGGTTAATGAAGAGATGAAAGAAGATATTATGAATAAAGGTGATTAGTTTGTTAAGATGAAATATTTTAATCATGCATTGATGAAGGAGGTTCAAAAATTAAAATGAGAAAGGAGTAGAAAATCAAAGTGGGAAAAGGATGAGTCAAGGGAAGAACTAAAAAATAAAGATTAAGAAATCAAAATGTTGTATAAACATAACCAATAACTTCTTAACAATGTTAATAATGTGAAAATACATTTACAAGAGTATAAATCAAATAATAAGGATCGAGATATCGCTAGGAAAATTGAAGAGGATACTACCAAAAGGCTTAGAGAGGAAATTTGCAAAAACGTTAAAGAATCCCAAATTACCGACGAGGGAAAATCATAAATGCAATCTAGAATTGAAGAAGGACATAATAATTTGATGAATATACTAAATTCTACTTCACATGGGAATAATTTGAAAAACTCTTTTGAAAAAAATGGATCAAGGATACAAAATTGGAGGAGATGCATAAAATTCAAGATGAATTAATTAAAACTAAAGAAATCTTTTCCAAATTGCAAAAGGTTAATGAAGAGATGAAAGAAGGTATCATAAAGAAAGGTGGTGATTTGACCAAGATGAAATTTTTTAATCAAGCATTGATGACGAAGGTTAAACAATTAAAACAAGAAAGGAGTAGAAAAACAAAGTGGGAAACAGATGAGTCAAGGGAAGAACTGAAAAATAAAGATTAAGAAATCAAAAGGTTGTGTAAACATAATCAAGAACTTAACGATGTTAAGAATGTGAAAAGGAATTCACAAGAGTTTAAATCAAAGAATAAGGATCAAGATATCATTAGAAAAGTTGAAGAGGATACTACCAAAAGGCTTGGAGAGGAAATCTACAAGAAGGTTGAAGAAGCCCCAATTATTGATGAGGAAAAATTATAAATGAAATCTTGAATTGAAGAAGACATAAGAATTTGATAGATGGGGTCACATTGCAACTTCGAAAGGAAAAAGAAGACAAGATTCAAGAAGGTCACCAGAAGATACTTGAAGAAGTTGAACCCCATTTAGAGGTTGTACATGTCAAATATGATGATATTATCTCCAAGGCTAGATTAATCAAAGACCAAGCAAAGAGGATAGAGGATGTCATTATATTTAAAAATAAGCAGGTGTACATAATGAAGGAAAATCATCACGTGTGAAACCATATAAACACTCTCATTACCAAGAAAGGTTTCAGGAAAAAAAAGAATATCGACATTACCAAGGAAGAAGATAGAATAATCAACAATATTCATGGAATAGGGCATCACAAAACCATTATTTGACAAAATATTACCAGAGACCGACAACTACAAAAAATTGGAGTAGTCACAACAACATGTGGAATCAAAGGAAACAAAATTATGCAACAACCAACTATAAAGGATTAAGAACAAAAATAATTGAGTTGAGTGGATTGATAGTCATTGGTCTTGTTGGAACATGTGATTCCATCGTAAACCTCGCCTTTTCGGTTAAATGGGTTGACCAATTCTTTGGGTCGATGACCCACTAAATTGATGGTTGACCATGTCCACTTAGGATCCCAAATCCACTTTTTATGGACATGTGCAACTGACTCCACCTGAGATTGCTAGTTTGGTCCATGACCAAAACCTATTTATAGATAATCCTTGTGATTGGTATATCATATCGAGAGATCTGTTTTCTACTCTCATGGAGTGTGCTCATGCTGTAGTGCAATAATGTATTTAGACACGACCACTACTTTTGGATTCATTCTCCTTTGTGGTTAATTGTTGTCCCAACATGGTATCAAAGATAATGGTCTTTTGATCTCAGGTTCGTAGAGAAGACTCAGATGAGAATGAGATAGCGCTAAGCATCTATGATTTTTCTGGGAATAATACCTTTTATCCTTGTCGTGTATTGGAGCCGATTGGCTAGCGTTTATGATTGATTGAATTTACTTGAAGAGACTCAACCTTTTTTTTTCTAGTTGGATGAATCGACTTTTGATTGCATGTTGAATGGTTTGAATTTTGCAATATTGATCGTAACCCTACGATCAATGAATTCATTGAAACACACATTCGCTTGGGTAAATTGACTGGGGTTTCTTGCTGGAAATCTACAAGTCCATCAACTCGACCTGATTTTCAACTCGACTTGAATGAGCTCATGGTCGCTTATTTATGACCCTCGTCTCTTTGGTCTGTCAAATTAACATTGCATCCAATTCCAATGGAGATTGTTTGGACTCAACTCAACCAATCCCACTTGAAGAACCACTCTTGACTCGACTAATGGCTTTGATCAACTCAAACAAACCCTTATGGTTCAGCCCAACTCCTTTGATCGTTGACTTGCCTAGTGACTCAATTGGTGGATTCACTTATAGGTTAACTTGATAAAGTGCATAGATACCCTATCTCTCATGGGTATCCTTTCCTTATTCAATCCGAATGTGTGAAATTTTCCTACTTGATTGACTTGATTCCCATGGGAACTAATATGTGTCAAATACCAAATATGTATGATTGGTATTGTGTGCATACGATTGGTTCTCCATTGATGACTCTACATCACTAGAAGTTGATTAATTGTTGGAGGTAGCTTACTAGAACATTACTCGGTGAAGCCAGACTTCTTGTTGTGGTCAACTATCTGTCCACTCTTTTCTTTTACATATTTAGTGTTTGGATATTTCCCTCCATCAATGATCGGCATGCTTAATGAATATGAAGTCATGGTGCTTAAGAAACTACAGGAGATTCGTGAGAAAAATGACATTTCCATGGAAGAATCTCACAACCGACTTCATGCAGAGGTCACTGACTTACATATAGTCATTACATGGTTGTAGATTGAGAATCAATGATTAAAGAATGAACTGAAGATATCCCGTACCCAAATGGAAGATGAGGATTCCCTCTTTCAAACCAACCTTCTGCAGTGGTTTGATGAGAAATCTAGGAAATGTTTTGAGCTATAACAAATAATGGAAACCATTTTCCAAAATATGGTTGATGATTTTGGCTATAAAATAGATCTTGTGAAGGAGGTGAAAACCATTTCTCATGCAGAAAATACCGCCTTGAAGAAAAAAAAATGCAAAACTGAAAAATCAGTGGAAGACTATAGAAAACATGATCTAGTCTGTCATGGTTGAGCACTCTAGGAGTGTTAATTCCATGAGGACTACCATGGAAATATTTTTGTAGACTCTTGCAGATGAATTTCAGGACAAGTATGACCTTATTAAATATTTGGAGGAAGAATTGAACGATTTTCCTCATCCAAATATTTCCTTGGGCATGGAAGTCAACCAACTGATGGAAACAAATGCCCAACTGACTCGTGAGGTTTCCCACTTACATGCCTCTATCGATGAGCTTCATGAAGAAGTTGAAACTCTCCAAGAAGACAAAAATCGATTGTTTGACGAATATCAAGCATTAAGAGAAGATTATGATGCCATATTGCTATAGCTGACTCTGAAGGATGAGATTATTCATGTCTTGTAGGACCACAAACATAACCTTGAAGAATAAGTTTTCCAATTGGAGAATGATGAGAAGAAGATTGATGTTGTTGAGCTTCCAGGCTCACCCATTTCCTCTCCACCCTATGATTCTCTTTGTAAGCAATATGTTATTGATTTATGCATTAATCTTAATGATTGTGTTGTTTCTCCCAGTTTTAAAAAACACACTATAGGTATAGGGTCTCGACTGCTCAACAAGATGGGAAGCACCAGAGGAGTAATTGGGAAGAATGGACACGACATTGCTAATCCTATTACTCCTAATATGAAGTTACCAAGAACAAGTCTTGGATATGATGTTGTTGTTTCCTCCTTGCCTACACCTGCCCTTGCTGTAACCGGGGAAGTTTTATTTGTTGCAGGTGGAGTTCAGATTGATTTTCCGGAAGAGAAATCTACTATTAATTGTACTGAACTAATTGTGCCAGAATATGAGAATGTTGTTGTTGATATATCAGGTTATTCTACTCCTAAGAGTACACCAAACTCTAGGACTATATCTCTTTATTAATGAACATAGAAATCTATACCTTATCATCATCCTCACCGTAGAAATCGAAGGGATAATCATCATGCTTTCATATCTTTCTAGAAGGGATGTGAAAGACATAAACATGGACCAGTACCAACTACTGAGATAGACTGTGGTTGGGTGATGAGTGGTCATGAGCACATCTAACCAGATGTTTATGGAATTCCTACTATTGTGTTTCATCGGTTATACAATCGTACACTGTTCCTCTTCATTAATGATTTATTTGCAGTGGTCGACCACATGATCAACCCAACATGAAAATCGACTTGAGATTGACTGGGATATTGGTAGATTGGGTTCAACCAGAGATTACAATCTACTGGAAGCTTTGATCATGTATTCATAGATTGAGTTTCGACTAGTTATTGTCCATCGACTAGTGTTTCGACGGATATTTATTTTCTGATACCTTCATCCCTCAGCTGTGTTTAAGGGAGGGAGTGCTTGCAGTTTTTGATGTGTAAACCCAATTGATATTCTTGGATTTGTTGAGATTAGTTGAACCATGTTTGACTATGTTGTTGGGAGTTGTACTTATTCTTATTGTAACTTATACCAGGATTGTTTGGAAAAAAAGACTGTTTATCTTGGAAAATACTGTTGGATTGACATAGACTGATTATATTGGTGCATTCTTGTCTAGTTGATTGATCGATTGGGTAGTGTTGTCTTGTTGTCTAGTTGACTGACCAAATGGGACTATGTTTGGACAATAATTTTACAACCAATTTGCAATGAATGATTGCATTTTTTGCCTTGATCTGTGTTGATGGTGATCGGAATTCATCATGAGTGTTGTTGTATTGTCTTGTGATTAAATTTTGCAGTCAAAACAAATTTAGAGGGGAAAGCTGTAGAATTTTTTTTCCTCCAAGTTGAGTTTATTGGGGGGGTGTTGGAACATGCAGTTCCATGATAAAAATCACCTTATCGGTTAAGTGAGTTGACCAATTCTTTGGGTTGACAACTGACTAAATTGATGGTTAACCATGTCCACTTAGGATCCTAGATCCACCTTTTATGGATAGGTTCAACTGATTCCACCCGATATTGTTGTTTTGGTCCATGATCGAAACATATTTATATACGATCCTTGTGATCGTTCTATCATATCATGAGATCTATTTTTCACTCTCATGGAGTGTGCTCGTACTTCAGTGCAACAATGTTTTTCCACCACAACTCTCAGATCCATTCTCATCTGTGGTTAATTCCTGTCCCAACATGTCTCAGAAAAAAACCAGAAATATAAGGAAATCCTATTACTTGGTTTTATCACATGTAATTCCCTTAATTGCAAAGCTTTAGGGACAAAGATTTTTGAAGGAGGGTACTATTATATGAGCCAAAGGGAGGAATAATGGGGTTAAATGTATATGATATGATCCCAAGGGGGTAATATATGGGGTTAAATGTATGTGTAATGGGGTAATAATGGTCAACCTAATAAAGGGGCCATATGTCTAATGTGTGAATAACTATATATAGAGATCATGTAGTCAATATCGAGGAACATGTGATTTGGATATATGAATGTGTTGGTGTATTTAGTGGACGTTCTCTCATTATTTAAGGATTTGTTGGGTAACTCATCTCTCTTATCCATCTTGGAGTTGAGCTCCACATTCAAATTTGGCGTGCACTCTAATTTCTTATGATACTTTAAGGTTTTGGTACATAAAAAACAATACACAAACAATTCCCTTCCTAATCCTTTCTTGTGTCTCCATTGTGATGTATTATACAATGCCAATTTTTTTATGACACACTCTCGTCATTTCTCACCCATGCTCAACATCACTAGCAAGCTCAATTATCATTGCTAGGCCTATATTATGATCCAAATGCAAGTGTAAAGGTATATACTTGGTTTCAATGATTAACATCCCTAGTAGGATTGATTATCATCGCTAGGGTTGTCTTATAATCCAAAGGCAAGTGTAAAGGTATATACTTGGTTTCAATCATCATGTTTTCAACCTCTAGTTGCATTGTTGCCTCATTACCTTATTCTTGTATGGATTTGTACATTTTCACATCCTCATCATTTTCTTATTTTGGATCCTAGGAAGACACAACTAATGGTTCTTTACCTATAGTCTTAGGCCTTTCTAGACCTCCATCATCTCATTCAACAATTATACTTATACCTTGGTTCACTAGTGAACTTGCCTTATGAGTAGACTCCTTTTGGTTATCACCTATAGCAGAGCTAGGGCCTTCATTTTGGTATTGGTCATCACAACCTAGGGAGATGGAATGACCTACATAGGTGAAATAATTTATTTCCAATTTTATGATCATGGAAAATTTTGAAAGGACAAGCTCATCATCATCTCATATCTCAACTATATCCCTTGTGGTGGAGTCCTTAACATTGGGAACAATAATTAGAATGAAAATTTGATTATAAAAAAATGAAGATGCACTTATCTGTGGTTGAATGGTTGCAATTTATAGGGTTTGCAGTTGCTGTGGTGTCATTTCTTTAACCTATGTTGAGATGCTTGATAGGTTCAAACTATTAATATTTGAGAGTGGGTTGGCAGGTACTGTGAAACTACATAAATCTTTTATTATGGATGGAAACGCCTACGATTCAAATACCATGTGGTAAAATTTGTTAAGCTCTACAATATTACTTCTTGCTAGGATGGAGAATCACATGACACTCAAAGGCCAAAGCTAATGTGTGCGAGGCTTCTTATTGACATAGATATTCTTTAAATAGTCATTGATGTAGTGGATACTCTCCTTAACATCCTTGTTGGTGAAAACTACATCATTTGGAATGTTTCCCTTCAACCTTTGTGGCATAGAAGTGCATTAAGTGTTGGAATACTGAGAGGGGGGGTGAATCAGTAATAGAGAAATTTAATCCCTTTTAACCATATAATCCAAGTGCTATATCAATGAAGCATTATTATCCAATAACTGCAGAGTAAATAAGTAATGAACAAATGAACAATCATACACATACACAGTACAC
>SNQJ01S0005675.1:109797-126519 GCA_010110895.2 Picea sitchensis | reverse complement strand
CAGGGGGGCTAGAGTTGACTCCTCTAAGTGGTGAAAACCTCCGAGACTGACGGTGTACACACAGAGAAAACCACGATTCACTTGGTGGACAGGGTGACGAATACTGTGACATGAGAGGCTATGAACAGAGGAGCATGGCTCCACTTTGTCCTTGTAATGATACTTTAGCACATGCAGGGTATAGCCCTCGTGGCTTCCTAGCCAACCAACCATAACACTGAGGTGAAAACAAGGCCAAGAAGAATCAATATAACCCATTGCGTGACCATTGGATGCATGAAGTAACCCCAATACCCAAGTGAATGATGCACAGTGACACAAGGCGTTTCAAACTCATTAAAACCCCATAAAATCCAAGACTGGGTATGAAGATATAATGCGTGAAGGCATCGTCCAGTCTAGACCAATTAAAACACTCCACTAAACATGCAAGGATGATAGAGAGCCTTTATGGCCACTAATACTCAAAATGAACAAATACACTGTAACTTCAGACATTATCACAGAGAAAGCCACCAACAATTTATTCCAGCAAAATCACAATTTTACACAGTTGCCATACTTAAGGAAAAACACAAACCCATACATCTGAGCCAATATCTACTTCATAACCAGAGCATACTCATGGATGGGAAAAAAAAGACATACCTGTAATTAAAGCACCTTAAAACATGAGTTGGCCGAGTGGTTTCCCCTTTGCTTGAAAGTTGGAGCAGAACCACAAAAACAAAGTTAAACAATAGCCGATTAGGGTGGCGGCCAGTGGAGGGAGTAAGGGTGACATGCAGTAAATGCACATTGCCTCCATCCCCAGTTCATTAATTCATTTGTACATTCTAGCAAGTTCTCCATTAACACAACTAATCAAACCATGTATCGAAACCATCACCTATTAAAACCAATAACGCGACCCATATCAAAATTATACCATAACATAATCACCACACCATATAAATCAATCAAATCGCATAACCATTAGCATCTATCACTTTGTCAACTGCACCACCTACATCCTATCCTTCCAAAATATACCACATGCATATCAACCCTATAACTCAATCAAATCGCATAAACATTAACTTGCTAGCTAGGATTTAACCATAATCATTTTAATGATTGATGCATGTAGTGTAGTATATTTGCATAGTTAGATCCCTTTTCCTTTTGCATTTGTTATATTGTTTTTTCCCTTTTCCCATTGCTCTTTTGTGCAGGTGTCCCAAGAACAGATAGCAATGGTATCAATGAATAGCATAGGCCGTAGTAACATAAAATTAGAGCTTGGAACATAACATGCCTTATTCATCAGTTACTTATCGCACATAGAACCAACACATAATAAGCCCAATCCATAGCCAATTAAAACCATATCTCATCAACCATGTAAGAAGTGTCGAGCAACAACACAACCATTAAATGAGAGTTAGACCTGATCTCCAAAAAAACAAGGGGGTCCCACCTACTAGTATTATTTATATGTTAGCTTATAATAATAGGGTTTAGCAATACTTTGCGGGCAAAACTTTGTTGCGATTTTAATCATCAACAAATTGGTGACTCCACAGGGAAATTTGTTTTCAACAGATTTAATACTCAAAACTCATGGTTTTGCAAACCAAAATCAACAGATCAAGGAGATACAACCAGGAAGATTATGCAACAGGGGGAAGTGAGCAGATTTAATGGAAAAATGACCGGGAATTTGGGAACAACTCATGAAAAGTGTTAATTATGAGGGGTTTTTACCACTGTATGCATAATCATTTAACCATAATATTCTCTTAACATCAAGGAGAAAATATTTAGACTTTCTCAAAAAAAAAATCTCAATGGATGAAGAAATGGCAAGAAGCGGGAGATAACCAGTTCTCTTTATAAAACAATAATGAAAGCATATAGAAAATTCAAGTATGCTTAAGGGGAAACATCACAACAACTGTGTAAGCTTGATTGTTATTTACTAACAATGTTTTGCAGGAGTGTCACTGTGGCAGAACTGATCCAACATCTTATTTTGACCAATTAACTAAAAAATGATAGGAAACAAAATCATGACAGAAGTAAAATTGTAGAAATTAAAACAACAATAATATAAGACTGAAATGAAAAAGCAGTAAGAAAAGTTTTAACACAGAAAGCAAAAGTCAAACTACCATAAAGGAGAAAAGAGAAGCACAAAAAATGAAAGCAGAGCTAGGTTACTAATAGTCAAAAAATCCAAACAACATTAGAATTTTTCACGTTGGTCCCTCACGATATTTCAAGCGAGAACTTTTAGTGTTGTAGGAAAACCATTGCTTCTATAAATCCTTTAAAATGTAAGAGTTAGTGTCCAAGACAAAATAAATTTTGAAAGGACCCAAAAACAACACTTGGAACTCTGATGTATTTATCAGCCCCTTGACGTACACAATTAGATCATCAAGATAGAAATGGATACTGACCAATTCGAAAGTTGTGTGTATAGGTATTTTAAAAGCAGTACATGAATCAGGTAAGCCAGAAAACATACATTTATAAGTCATGGTACCCCAATTTGAGATAAGATTGGTTTTGTAAGCATCTGCCCCTTTTACCTTGATTTTCCTGCAACCCAAAAAATTGTCGAGTAAGGGCCTCAACTGTGAATCTACAACCTGCTGCAGAATTATTGCCATATTGAGGGGAGGAAAAGGATTTCTCATAATAACATAAATGAAAGTGAGAAAATGAATGCAGGTTCTAATATGATCATTGGTATTCAATGATCATACCCAATTTGGAACCCATTCAGGGTGGACTGAAAAAATAATCCTAGCCCTTAAGAAATTTCCTAACTCCCTTTGAAAGGTTTCTTTAAGTGCATGGTTAACATATATTTGTTTTTTCATAACTGGTTTCATGCTTTCCTTGATGGAAATAACATTCTGTAGGAGACCAGGATCAAAACCACGAAGATCCTCATAAGGCCAAGCATAAACCTTTTGAAATCCACCAAGTAGCTTGGAAAACTTCATTACTTATTTATCACAACATTGGGTACCTATGGTATCGTTCGTTGAAGATTCGAGTGCCCCAATGTTCAAGGGGATGATTTCACCCACCTTCATTCATAACTCCTCTTCTTTCTGTTTTTCTTTATTGCCTACATTATTTGATGAAAATGAACTCTCAAGAGGAGTCAAGCCCCCATGAATCTTATTGTTTTCTATGGATATAATCTCCTTGAGATTAAGAGGTTCATCTTGAATGAAAGAACAAATTCTCTCATCATTAGGGAGGGCCTTCCAAGATCCTACATTGTCAGGGATATATGAACAATATAGATATTGAAAAGAACAATCATGCATGTGAGACAAAAATTGCTGATTAGGAGAAGCTGCAAAGAAAGCTAACCGATCAGCCATTGAATTCAACTCCCTCCTAATATGAGTTATATTGAAAGATAAAAGGTTTGAGGTAAGTGCCCAAATATTTTGGGTGTATCGTTCCATCATCTTGTTGCTAGGAGAGCATATCTTACGTATCAGGTTCACAAAAAGCTTGGAATATCCAAAAACTAAAAGGTGAATACAACCAAGATTAAGGGCATTTTCAATGCCTAATAATAAAGCTTCGAATTCAATGACATTGTTTGTACAAGCAAACTCTAACCTGTAAGAGAAATTATGAATTTTCCCTACAGGGGAAACCAAGATAATGCAAACCCCATTACCTTCATTAGATCATGAACCATCAAAGTGCATGTTCCACATATCATCATTTAAATTGATTTGTTCCAAAGGAAAGTTATCCTCCTCAGCAAAGATGGAATATACTCCTAGGTCCTCTTCGATATTGTTTACGCTAGACTATGGACCACTCTCTATGTAGGGTGAAATCATTCCCTCTCTAAGTACTATAATGTTATTACCATTCCGAGGCACAGATAAATGTATCTCGTCGAGTCAGAGGTATCCACTTGTTAAGTATTTCCAATCTCTTTCCAAAATGATTGAATAATTGCTCACATGCATATCAATTAACTGAATACTGAGGTTTTTCTTATTTCAGGATGAGCACATAAAACCAAGGTCACATGCTTAATCTCGCCTATGGTTGTTTGTTGTAGACTATTATAGGAGAGCATGATTCTAGAATTTTCATTTGTACAAGACAAGCCTAGCTCTTCCATAATAATCTTCAACATCACACTTGGGCCCAAACCACCATCAATGAGGCAACAATGGGCAATATTATCCATAATCTTTACAGAAATATAAAAAGGGGGATTTTTTTATAGGGTATCCAAATTTATGTACACCTACTTTATTTATAGAAGAGTTCTCTTCATTTACCTCTTCAGAAAGATTGGCTACAACGGAAGCTTTTCCTTCCATGAATTGTTTCAGATGCATCTGTTGTTCAGGGACGACAACCATGTCTAGAAAGGTAGCATTTTCTTTGATGTTAGCCAATTGATTCAAGATGTTGTATTTGGAAGAGGGGAGAGAGGGAGTGATTCCTTGACTCTCAGGAACCTTAGGAACCTGGAGAGTAGCAGCGATTGAGGATGTGCTCGGGCTAGAAGAATTGCGGGGAGGATCAAATTTACCCTTGGGAGCATAGGATTTGTTCCTAGTATTGATGACCATGACATCTTTTGGCTCTGCAAAATCTAGGACAACGATAGTAGCTTTCGGTATTTTACCAAAGATCTCATCTCTCGCACTCTTCTTTACCTCACATGTGGTTTCTTCATGGTGTTCCTCGTAGAAGTTACACCAATTTCGAGAAAGGATAGCTTTAGGATGAAAATTGTTTTCAACCGAATTTCTAAAGGGGGTTGCAGAAGAGGATGAAGCTCCAGGGGTGAGAGGAGAGACAATTCCTTTCCTATCATATGCTATCATATGGTTGTTCATATCTTGTACTAGCTATAAAAGGGCGAACATATTTATCTGTCTAACCGATTCTCCCCGGGGAAAGCCAGTTCTTTCAAGTTGTTCTTCATACTCTGAGAAAGTATGTAGAGCAGAACTGAGATTATCAATGGATTTTTCCTCAAGCCTATGACGATAGGGGGAAGGAAATGCATTGTAGTAATGCATGAAAGCGACTTGGTTTTGAGGGAGGATGAGTTCGGGGATTTGATTGTATAGCTTGGTGAAACACAAGTTGAAAGACTTGATGGTCTCACCATCCTTATAGGTGACATTGTTATATTCCCTTAAATTTTCGGCTGGGATTTTATATTGCCCATAAGTGGATCTGAACCAATATATTAACTCCTCCCAAGTAGACATGATCTTAGGAGGAAGGTCAAAGAAATCGACCACAACCTTTCCCTCCAAGGAATTGACGAATAAACACATGCAAGTATCATTGTCATTGGCCCTTATGTTGTGACAAGCATTAGAAAATGCCACTAGGTGTTCGTTTGTAGTGACAATGTTATTTCCTGAAAACCTAGGAATATGCTCTTTAAATTTAGGAAGTGGGCGAGTAGAAAGTGCTAGGTTAAGAGGAGAGGACACATGCCATAGTGTGGTTGTGGCATCTTCTTCGAACTGAAAAAGCCCATTCTTTTTAATGACTTTGGTGGGATTTTTGGTAGATTGGACAGGGATATGGTGGCTATACAAGCTACCAATCACTGATGATGATGACGATTGAGAAGATGGAACACTTCCAGTGCCACCAGAGCCACCACTAGATTCCATCCTGTGGATGATAGGTGAAGGAAAGAGAGACGAACTGGAATAATCAGACAAAGTTCTCCTTAGAGCAATCTGTTGGGTAGATAACACAATGTTTCTTCTTCCTATTTCAACAATATGATTGATTTCAGGTGACAAGCCTCTTCTTCTTCTAGAAGCACAAGAGTCTAAGGACATGAAAGAAAGGTCAAAACTAAAGAAACACAAATGTTACTGCTGATTTCTAGGCTGTCTACGTCTAGCTTCCAATCATTCTTGAGCACTAATATCTTGTTCAATTGATGCTCGAGAATGGTTAAGCTCAACACGGGTATTGGCAGTGTCTAAAATGGTATTAAAAAAGTTCAAAGCATTGCTGGTTTGGCCTTGGAGACCGAGCTCAATATTGGAATGCCTTGCAACAGGCACATTCATTCAAGAAACAAAACAGTCAAAGAATCAATATCGAAAAATAGATGTATCGATGAAAATCAAGTATAAAAATTAACTAGAGAGATATCAAAGATCTCCCCAGTATGGTCGCCAAATAAATGTTGAGGAAAAGATATGAAATGATCTTACTCAAGCATTTTCAGATTTTTCTTGGCTAAAGAAAAATATACAAGAATGTCACCCTAGGTTTATAGCCATAAAAAATAAAATCCTAATTCACAAGTATTAATTACAAGTGCTTAGGCTAGTATTTTTCACAAATAAAATCTTGTTGAAAAATTCATTTTAATACAATTTTCAGAATATAATAGTTGTTGAAAACAAATGTAAAGACAAAAGTAAGACACCAAGATGATAATAAAGACAAATGAGACATAAACCAATCCTTTATTTCATTCCAATTCACCAAAGAGTCATTCTCTTTACAAAATCTCGTACAAAATTTTTGGACCAAAGTCAAACTTAGACATCCTCGATGGAACATACAAAAGGACCTCTGAAAGAAAACCAAAAATGAACTCTAAAAGCTGGATTAGCTTGCCACAGATTGTTTCCCACCCGACTCTACACAATAACCTTTGTCAGTCAYGAAAACTAATTTACAAATAGATAAGTCTACACAGACTATCAAAGATAGATCAACACCTCTAAAAAACAAGTGTTTGAATGATGTAATTCAGCCCTGAATATTGTTGTCTACAATAAGACCTTGATATCATAAAAGAGAATTAGGCTTGTGATGAATAAAGGAATGAATGAAAACTGAACTATCTCAACATAGACTCAAAGATCAAACCTTAGTATGCTTTTGCTTCTATCTCCCCCCTTGTTCCTCCCTTTCCTTTTGCTTTTGAACAAATTAGAGTTGGTTGAAGTAGTTGAACCAACTCATTAGTTAAGTTAATTAAAAGACTCAACCAAATTTTAGTTAGGGGGAAAAGTAATAATCACAATAAGGGTTATAAATAAATAATAACTAGTAGGTGGGACCCCTTGTGACTCCCATTTAACATTTGACAATTTAGCTCAGGATATTTGAAATTATTTTCAAAAAATATATTACTCATATATCCGAAAATAAAACATGTTGTCCAAAAACTTCTGAAGTCAACTGTTATCAACAATAGATAAAATAAAAACTCAAAAGCTATATTTCCCACTCTGAGATGCAATATTTCCTTGATTGCTGCTATCACCTTTTGATTTTTCTGAATTTGCCTTTGGTTGCGTTGAGCCTTTAGGCTTAATCTCGCTGATCACGTGGGAACAATCATCCCTCAAATACATCCGAGAAGACACGGATTTGTCAGAGCCATTGGAGGGTGAGGAAGGGGAAGTAGTGGCTTTTCCTTTGTCAAGGGCATGGTGGGACTCGGTTTTCAACCTTTTGCTAGCATGAGAAGACTGCACTGGTGAGTGGGCAGGGACAACTTGGACAATGGAGTTAATAGGCAGAGGAGCGGGTAGGGATAAATTGGGCCAGCCACGATGTTGGGAGACTTCCGGGTGGACAATCTCTTTCCATCCATCATTTTCGGGAACCTTGGGTTGCAATGAGACATGAGGAAGTAGAGGGATACCAGGGGCTTGCATAACTTGAAAAGGAGGCCTTTCAGGCCTAGGTTGGACCACTCCTTTTCCAATCCAATTGAAAAATCTGGCCTGAAACAACTGGCCAAGCTCTTGTGAGTCAACATCAAAATGTATGGAGAATCTTGACCTTCTTGGGCCTCTATTCCAATTACGTCTCCCTCGGTTGCCTCGGTCATGGCTGCCTCAGCTGAAAAAACTCTTTCCTTCATGCATGATTGATTAGAAAATAGTCTTTTAAATAACCATACATGAAAACTCTTTAAAAATATGAAATAGATTTGTCTCAACAACGTATCAAACTCATGCAATCCAATCCATACAAATTGTTTAACTGTTTATCAATGAGCAGGGGGTGAATAAAGGGTCCTGGGACATGTGAGGGGTTTGTATTGAAAGAAACATGATATGATGAGGGGGAAAAGAACATGATTACTGCTCAAAGACAACAACAATAAACTTTAATAAAAACCAAAGAAAACATCGTTGTAATCCAACCAAGACACTGCTACTTCCAACTGCTTCAATGCATAATTCTTCTTGACTGTAATCAATCTTAGAACAGGGAGTGAAAAATGAATGTGGGCAAGTGACGAGGTTGTAATTAGCGAAAAGAGAAATAATGGTTGGGAAAGAGAGCGGGTATTGTTCATAAAATTAATTAAGTAATCCAAATAACCATTCCGTAAAAGGAATTTCACCAACCAAATGACCATTGTGACATAATTAACAACCACTGTGTATAGTTCACACAACTCTGTGCATTAACTAGTTCACTGTTCATAATCAAATATTTAACACAGTGTCAACAAACAAAACAATATGCATAAAACAATCTATATGGGAGCTCTATTTTTTCTCATTTATCCATAAACAATTTCTAAATGAATACACAGTCAATTACTTCCACTTTGCTCATCAAATGCAAGCATAGAAATCATGCTCGATTCTATCTTTCAACTCATTTAATAATTAAACTGCAACATGGTCATACTGTCATAACACTCATTCCTGTCATGACATTCATTTAACATACATAATGGAGAATCAACACAATGATCCATATTCATCTTGCAAGGATCCTGGCTTTCTATTTAAACACATAGACAATAGTCACCACTTCAACTCACGCTATGCTGTGAATAAACAACCATTCAAAAAAACGCAAGTGTATTTCTATAACTATACATGTCCAACCCTCTTTAACTCTAAACATTCAAAATGTTGGTCTATCCATCGAACACAACGAGGCAACAACAACATACCCGACCTCATAATACAATTAATCAAATTGCAATAAGTCATGCTAAAAACAAACTCTGTGATTATCTCTGAGGGTGCAACCCAAAATAAATATCCATAGCATACACAGTGGGTGACCATAATTACCACAATGCAACACTCCCTTTAAAACACACAGTCATAGTGTCATTAACTCAACCTATTGTGCCAGACTATCAATCCAACACAAGGAGACAACAATAGAATTTCTCAAATCAATCAAACTGCAATCAAAACCATGTTGTGTAAAACTCGAGCTCGTCCTTGATGACGCAATTGAATAACCATACTTATACAATGGATGGAACTGTCATAAACACCCCGATTACAATGATCATTAGACCATAAAAAACCTATAGTTACAGTAATCATCAATTCACGCTATCAGAACGCACTCATACCAATGCATCAAGTGCGAAGCATCATTGTGCATTAATCAATTAAAAACAGTGTCGTGTTATCCATTCAATAAACACAAGGATGCAACAACTGTGTATTTAATTTAACAACTCATTCTAATTAACCATGTTGAGCTTATCCACTCAATCATAATAACAATGTCGTAACCAGATACCAAAATCAACACCAACACCACACAATCAAAGGGGTGAGTCGGTAATCAATTATGTCGACAATACACACCAATCCATAATGACCAATAGTAAACCCGACAAGCCACAACGGTCTTCTTTATCAATCTCTGGACTCGAGGAGTCAAGGGTTTGCTCTGTGAACCAACCCAGGGGGGCTAGATTCGACTCCTCTAAGTGGTGAAAACCTTTGAGACCGACATTTTACACACAGAGAAAACCACGATTCACTTGGAGGACAGGGTGACAAATACCATGACAGGAGAGGCTATGAATAGAGGAGCAGGGCTCCACTTTGTCCTTGTAATGGTACTTTAGCACATGCAGGGTACAACCCTTGTGGCTTCCCAACCAACCAACTATAATGCTGAGGTGAAAACAAGGCTGAGAAGAAGCAATATAACCCACTGCGCGACCATTGGAAGCATGCAGTAACCCCAATACCCAAGTGAATGATGCGCAGTGACACATGGCATTTCAAACTCATTAAAACCCCATAAAAGTCGAGACTAGGTATGGTGATATAATGCGTGAAGGCATCATCCATTCTAGACCAATTGAAACCCTCCACTAAATAGGCAAGGATGACAGAGAGCCTTTATGGCTGCTAATACTCAGAATGACCCAATACACTATAACTTTAGACATTATCACAGAGAAAGCCACTAATAATTCATTCCAGAAAAATCACAATTTTAGACCTAATATTAATATTGTTTTACATTGGGCGAATTTTTCAATTCTCTGTGGGCGATTTTGCAGTGTTTGGCTTCATCGCATGGAATGAGATATCTAGTGGTTATCTGGTGCCTCGAGCGATAAAGTGAGAACTGGAGAGATCTAATGGGATCTAGAGTGATATGATGTCTAGTGCATAAAACCATCTAGCATGGAGAAGAGCATGGAGTTGCTCTGTAGGTAAGGTCATGGAAGAGGTGTGTGTGAATGGTTCAATGTGGAAAACAAGAGCATATGTCCAACATGGATGAAATATGAGTTTCCAACATGTTACTGCAATTTGTGACCGTACAGGACGAGTGTGCTACCTGCCAAAAAGACTACTGATTGGTGCAACCTACAAGTTTGTGTGTGACTGGTGAAAGTTACAACTATGTGGACGAAGTGTGTGGTACGACTTCCAAGAGACTAGTGTGTTGACCTGCTCCTTCATTTGGAGCTCTTGTTTTTGTATGGTCGATCATTCATTTTCTTTGACCTGTCTTCATTTATTCAACCCTTGCCTTTTACACTTTGAATATAATAATAATCAAATATTATGTTCTTCAAGTCATTTTTCTATTCATTTGGTGGCCAACAAAGAGATAATAGGCCGATGGTTGTATATGAGAGATGTTTATTAATGCGAGAGAATTAGTGCTCTATGTTAATGAGAGAATAAATGTAAAAGATATTATTTTAAATCTCTTTTTATTTTTTTGGGTACAATTTTATAAACTAGCAAGAAGTAATATTTGTTAGTGAAGGGAGATATAAGAAGTGTTGATTGTAATCCTTTGAAATAATTGAGATTTTATCTCTTCATTGTACTCAAACATTAATAAGAGAATTGTTTTTTTGGTGGTGGTTGAGTCCCGAATTTTTGGGACATTGGCTCTCATCCCGGGCGAAGTGGGACACTTTATTTTTCTCTTGAGTATTCTTCCTCTCTCACTCTTATGTATTCTTCATGGCGTCAAGCAATATTGTGTTGCCTAAACTTGTTGGCACAGATTATTTCTATTGGATCAAACACATGCAACCTATATTCATCACTAAATATTTATGGGAGCTTGTAATTGATGGATATACTATGCCTTCTGTTGATGAATTAAAAACATTAAGTGATAATGAAAAGAAAAATTTAAAGGAAATTATTAAGAAAGATAATGAACCACTTTCACTTATAGGGAGTGTAGTTGAAGAATCTATATTTACAAGAATTAATGCTACAAAATCATCTAAGAAATCTTGGGATATTTTAAAGAATACATATGAAGTAGTGGCTGTAGCTAAATTGCAAACACTAAGAAGAAATTTTGAAAATGCCACATGCAAAGTAATGAATCTATTCATGATTACATCACAAAGATGCAAGATCTTGTTAATCAGATGAGGTCCTTAGGTGAAGATGTTCCAGAAAGGAGACTAATTGAGAAGATTTTAAGAAGTGTTTTGGCCAAGTTTCATATTGTCACCACTAGTATTATGGTTTCCAAAGATTTAAATACAATGAAGATTGATGAATTAAGTGGATTTTTGCTTGCTGTTGAAGAAAATCAACCAACTGGAGAAGTGGATCATGTTTTTTCTACAAGGCATAAAGGAAGAGGAAGAGGTATAAATCAATATCAAAATTAGAATCATAATAGAAATCCACAACAATCACAAACTTATCAAGGAAATGCATTTAGAGGAAGTGGAAGAAGCCCAAGTCCATTTAGAGGAAGTTCAAGTCAATTCAGAGGACAGAGTAGAGACAGTTTTCGTGGAAGAGGAGGAGGAAGAAATGAATCTCAAGAATGACAAGGCCCACAGTGTCATTATTGTCATAAGTATGGTCATCTTGAAAGAAATTGTTATGAAAAAATGAGAGATATGGAAAATAAAGGTGATAATACAGTTGTAGAAGAAAACATAAATGAGAAGTTATTCATATCAAGTTTCATGGCACATAATGAAGAAAGTGAAGCATGGTATATTGATTCAGGATGTTCAACTCATATGACATCTCAAGAGGAGTTGTTTACTAGAATTAATTACAAATATTCTGGTAAGGTTGTATTTGGTGATGATAGAGTTTCAAAAGTTAAAGGGAAAGGCACAGATGCAATTCCAACATCGCATGGAAAGAAGAATTTTATTGATGACACATTGTCTACAACAACATTGAAGAAGAACCTACTTTCTGTAGGATAGATGATGGAGCAGAACTATAAGTTAGTGTTTGATAACAAGGAATGTTTAATAATGGATAAGTTGAATCATAATGTAGTTGTGGAAAAAGGAGAAATGACTGAAGATATAATTTTCAATATCTCTTTTGATTCAAGTAATTCACAAAGTTTGAATGCAATAGAAGAGATGAACAACAAGATTTGGCATTTAAGAATGGGACATTTGAATTTTCAGAGTTTGGTGTTGCTTCAAAAGCAAAATATGGTGAATGGTCTTCCTTATATCAAGAATGATGATGAAGTGTGTGAAGGATGTATTTTTGGGAAACAACATAGGGAAATTTTCTCAAATAGAACTTGGAAGGCTAGTGAACATCTAGTGTTGTTGCATTCATATTTGTGTGGTCCAATGGAGGCAATGCCTTTTGGAAAGACTCGTTATTTTCTCACTTTCATTGATGATTTTTCAAGGAAGACTTGGGTGTATTTTTTGCAGGAGAAATATGAAGTGTTTTCTCATTTTCTTGAGTTCAAGGCATTGGTTGAAAAATAAAGTGATTTCAAGATTCTCACCCTAAGAACATATAATGGAGGAGAATATAGGTCAAATGAATTCTTGAATTATTTCAGGAAGAATGGTATAAAGTGAGAGTTTACCAATTGATACTCTCCTCAACAGAATGGAGTGGTGGAAAGAAAAACCAGAACCATAATTGAGATGGCTAGGAGCATGTTAAAGGCTAAGTCACTTGGTAATGAGTTTTGGGCTAAAGAAGTACACACATCAATATACATTCTTAATAGATGTCCTACAAAGGCAGTGTTGAATTTGACTCCCAAAGAAACATGGTCAGGACATAAACCAAGTGTTTCACATATGAAAGTGTTTGGTTGCATTGCATATGAACATGTTCCGAAGGAAAAGAGAAGCAAATTGGATGATAAAAGTGTGAAGTGTATTTTCATTGGTTACATTATTGAAACAAGAAGTTACAGGTTGTTTGATCCTCAAGCAAAGAAAGTAATAATTAGCAGAGATGTTGTATTTGATGAGCAGACAATTTATCAGTTAGAATTTGTACAATTGAAATTAAAAGAAGATATAGTTACTATTGATGGTGAATCACATTCCAAGTCAGTAAAGGAAGGTGAATTTAAGAAGAAACCTAAGTGGTTTGAAAGAAGTCATTCTGAAAACAACATGTTAGATAGAAATTTTGAAAGAAGGATTAGTAGATCCCAAAGTAATCTTGTGAATTATGTACTTATGACACATGTAATGAATATGGATGAACCACAAACTTATGCATAAGCATCAAGAAAGAAAGAATGGAATGAAGCTATGGAAGTAGAGTTGAATGCTTTGGTGAGAAATGATACATAGGATTTGGTGAACTTACCAAAAGGTAAAGAGGTGATTGGTACTAAATGAGTTTATAAAACTAAGTATAAATCAAATTGCACAATTGATAAGTATAAGGCTCGTTTAGTTGCAAAAGGTTATGCATAGAGAGAAGGAATTGACTCTAATGAGACATTTTCCCCAGTGGAAAAGATGGATACAATCATGATGGTTCTTGCTTTAGATTCTTAGTATAAATGGACAATTTATCAAATGGATGTTAAGTCAACTTTATTGAATGGTTATGTGGATGAAGAAATTTATGTGGAGTAGCATGAAGGTTTTGAAGTTCTAGGTAAAGAATACAAAGTTTACAGGTTGAAGACAGATTTATATGGTCTTAAACAAGCACCAAGGGCTTGGTATTCAAGAATTGATAAATACTTCCAGGATCATGGCTTAATCAAAAGTTTATCTGAGCCCAATATTTATATTCTTTAGTCAGGTCAAGATATTATGATTATTGCACTTTATGTTGATGATTTTATCTACACAGGGAATAGTGCTGAGTTATTTCAAAAGTTTAAGTCACACACGATTGTTGCGTTTGAGATGACATCTCTTGGAGAGTTACACTATTTCCTGGGAATTGAAGTTTGGTTGAAAGAAGATGGTACATTGATGTCACAAAGTAAGTATACTTTGGATATTTTGAAGAATTTCATAATGATGAGTTGCAAGCTAGCAAAAACTCCTTTGGAAGTTGGGTTGAAGTTGTACGAACATGATGACTCCAAATCAATTGATATTACTTTGTATTGTCAATTGGTTTGAAGTTTGATCTACTTAACTACAACTCGACTGGGTATATATTTTGCAGTTAGTATGGTATCTAGATTCATGTCAAACCCTAAGGAAATACATTGGAAACCAGCTAAGAGGATTTTGAGATATCTATGTGGTACATTTGGTTATGGTTTGATATACAGATCTACAAAATATTTCAAGCTTATTGGTTATACAGATTCAAATTGGGCAGGTTTCATGGATGATAGGAAATCAACTTCACGATATTCATTCAACATGGGTTCAACAATAGTTGCTTAGAGCACTAAAAAGTAACCTATAGTTTCTCTCTCCACAATAGAAGCAGAGTATAAAACAATAGCGACAACAACATGTGAAGAAGTTTGGTTGAGAATAATTTTGGAGGATCTTCATGAGAAGCAAGAACATCTATTCAATTGATATGTGATAATCAAAGTGCTATTCAGATGACCAAAAATCCAGTATTTCATAAGAAGACTAAGCATATTGATATTCAATATCATTTTGTTCGAGATTTAGTTCAGCAAGGTGTGGTTGATATTAATTATTGCAGAATAGATGAACAAGTAGATAATATTTTCACCAAAGCACTATCAAAGGAAAAGTTATGCAAATTTAGATATGATATTGGAATATTTCCAAATGATCATTTTGGGGGAGAAATTTTGGAATAACGATTCATTTATCATATTCTAGATGTAATTGTTTTTAGTATTATTGTTATTTGTTATGTCTCGAAAGTATAATTAAGGTTAGGAAATATATTTGAGAGATTCAAGGAGAGATTATTGGAGAGATTGTTGAGAGATTGTAGGAGAAGATGATTTCTTATAAAATATTCTCTCATTGTATAAATTCATGCTTTGGTAATGAGAAAGTTTGAGCTGAGTGTTCATTGTTATTGGATTATTTGCTCCATTACTATGCTGGTGTGTTTCTTCATCAAGAAACCGAAGCCTCACTACTCCCTTCTGCACTATATACCTGATATAGTAATATATGATCTAGATATTCTTCGACCTGTCATAAAGAACAAGGTTCTATGAAAAATTCATGCAACTCTGGTTGTCACAATAAATGTCAGTTGTCGCCATTCCGAGACCAAATAACTCAGAAATTTTTTCTCGAAGCCACACTACTACTGCACATGTTGCCAAATACTCAACTTCAGTTGTACTGAGTCACACATGGCTGCTTCTTGTGTTCGATAGAGCCTCTTATTTCTTAATTTAGTACCGATATCCCTCTGGAAATGACTTCCTGGCTCCCTCTCAAGCATTGAATATTAACTAAATATTCAACTTGTTGACTTCATCACTTGTCCTCCAGAAAAATTCTCATCATCCTCTTCTTGTAGGTCTTACCTACAAGTCAAATTTAGTCCAATAGTCTGCAATTTTCGAAGCCACACTAATTCATGACTTGTTGCATATGCTGCCACATACTCAAATTCAGTCGTATTGAGTGCCACACATGACTCCTTCTTGCATCCGACGAAGCCTCCTGCTCCTTATTGTAGTACCCAACTCCCTCTGGAACTGACTTTCCAACTCCCTTTCGAGCATTGAATATCAACATAATATTCAACATGCTGACTTCATCACTTGTCCTCCAGAACAAGTCTCATCATCCTATTCTTGTAGGTCTTACCAACAGGTCAAATTCAATCCAATATTAAACAATTTCTGAAGCCACACTGCTTTGCGACTTGTTGCACATGCTGGCACATACTCTGCCTCGTCCGTATTGAGTGCTACACACAATTGCTTCCTGCTGCTCCATGAAACCATACTAGATCCTAGACTGAAGCAATATGCCAAAGTACTCTTCTGATCAAGAACATTGCCGACCCAATTTGAATCTGAATATCCATATAACCAAAACTCATGGTCTATCACATACCTAAGACCATAATATAATGTACCCTTAAATTATCTCATCACCTGTTTTTCTATGACCAAATGAACCTACCTAGGATGCTCCATATATTGACTCAAGATGTTCACACAAAAACATATATCCGGTCTTGTGTTTTTCAAGTTCATCAACGAACCCACCATATCCCTGTATAAAGTAACATCCACGGT